>APFE031442713.1:87615-116985 GCA_000404065.3 Pinus taeda
GATGTGATCTCTCACTTCTTGAACCTTTTTCTTCTTGATATGTCCTTCTATCTTGAGAGTTTGAGGAGTGGTAATTCTTGCCATTGCTTTACAAGATATGGTCAGATTCATTTCTTCTTTCTCTCGGGTTGGTTCCTGGTGTATATCCTTTTTTTTTAATGATTCTTTATCCTTTTCTTCCTCCTCTTCATAATCTATATAAAATAGTTTCTTCTCAGCACACTTATGACCTTTAACGCATTTGATATCAGAATTGTAACAAAGCCATTTTTCTCTTTTTTCTTCCAATTGTTGTGGTGTAAACCTTGTAGGTTGTGGAAGGATAGGAGAAAAAACACTTCCATAATTATAGTCGTGAGTGGTGCATCCTTGTTTCCATAATTTCACTTTAAATTTTTCTTGCCCACTTGAATGCCTTCTCCAATGAATCAGGTTCCCAAAGATGAACCTCATGTTGAATGTTATCCTTTAAAGTACCTACGAAGACATCAATCGTTTGCTTCTTTGGAATATAATTTACCCTTATATTCAATTTTTGAAGTCCTTAATGTGCTCTGCCATTGAACACTTTTGTTTGAGATTTATCAATTGGCTAAAGAAGGTGTTTCTCTTTGTATCCTCATAATGTGCTATCATTTCCTCTGTGAAAATTGACCACGTAACAAGTGGTTTAAAAGAACAAAGCCCTTTATACCATAAAATTGATCTGGTTCTAAATGTGAAGATGAAATACATACCTTTTGTAATAGTGGTACACGATGTAGATCAAAATATTTCTCCATCTGTAGTATCCAATTTACTAGATCCTTGCCATCAAACTTCCTCATCTCGTTTTTTCTTGATTTTAGGAGCTTGATCTTGAAACAACTGTAAATTTTTAATTTTGGATCTTTAAGTTTTGAAATTTTGGCCTTTAATATACCTTTGTGTCCTCTTTCCAATGCCACTAGTCTGATTGAAATTAGATTCTCCAAGAAAGAATTATGTCAAATCTCCCATGGTGACCTGATTATAGACTAGTTCAGTAAAGTGAACTTGTACGACATGCCACGTCTCACTGTTTCGACCTTAGTACCTAAAATAGATATACAGAAAACTACAGGAAGTCCTCTTTCTAAAATTTCTCACCACATTTAAATCTGATGCTCAGAACAAAAGTTATGATGATTTTCCTCAGGTCGCCTATTTGGAATGTAATTTGTGAGTCTGCAAAAACTCCAACTTCCTTAGATGATATCTTCGCAAATATAGCGAGACAAGGTCTGAAATTCAAACTCGAGATTCAGAACGATTGCGGTCCAAATGGGTTTTTTTTAGCTTTTGAAATGTCGGAGAAATAAAGTTATAGCGAAAATGCCACGAAGACCCATTTTAGATAAAATTCTGGAGCTTGCAAAAACCCTAAATTCCTGAGATCATATCTCCGAAAATATAGTGAGACAATATATGAAATTTGGACCCAAGGTTCAGCGTGACGTTATCTCAAATGGGTTTTTGTTTCTACTTCTGAAACATCGCAGAAAAAAGTTATAGCGACAATGCCATGATGACCTGTTTAGAGCAGCGAAACCCTAGAATCCAAAGCTCTGATACCAAATGTTATGAAACCAACTCACAAAAAGATAGAAAAGATAGATTAATGCTTAGAAATAAGCCTCTTCAAGGGGGCAAACCTCCTTTTACATTACACAAATGAACAATTCTTGGATGATACAAATGACAAGACCTCCTTTCTATATATAGGAGTCTAAGGGGTCATAATATAACCAGAGCTGACATAACAATAATAATGTAAGGGCACAATAATAACAATAGTGGGCTTTTATGGGGCACATTAATAACAATATGGAGGCTACATGGTCCCAAAAATATAATAATGGGGTTGTACTAATAACAATAAGGGGCTACACTAGTAGTATAGGGACCTAACAAAAATTCACATCTTGTTAAGATTTTCAACTACATCAAATAAATAGTCATGTTCCTTCATAGATTTTTGTAAAACCATCCACACAATCCATGGAAATTCTTTTCCAAAGTCAAGTGGGTACAAGTAATGGGTGGTATAGGCCTTGCTTTATGTTATATGACTTGTTGACAAAACAAACATGAATCCTATACTATGCTACATCTTCATGCATTCTTTGCTACTGCGCACACCTTGTGACTTGGAAAATATTTTTCCAAAGCCAAAATGTCTTGTAACCTTGGAGGTGTAACTCTCTTTGGTAATCCACAACGTTTCACCTTTAAGAACATAAAGTTTGTCTAGCTTGTAGAGTAACCCATCTTGGAGATTGATAGTCAGTCTTCTTGTCACTTGCTTCTACATTAATTTAGTGTTGTAGCTACAAAAATACCTCTTCAAAGTCCTCATTTTTAGTGTATGCCTCCTTGCTAAAAGGATCCATTTGCATAAGAATTCCAAAAACTATAATGTTAGATGTGGGTAGCTTTCACTATAGGAATTTTGAGGTCGCAAATGGGCCTCCTAAGGAAAATGTACAATCAAAATCCACTTTATGAGAACCAATCACATTTTGGGGGGTGACATCATCCCCTCAAACATCCCCCATGTTTGAGGTGCCATTTCTTGAGTTAAAGGTACTTACTTGTCACATTCTTAATGGTGGATAAAAATTCACGGTTAACCATGATAGTGTTCTAAGTATTTTTAAAGCCATAAAGTAAAGTACTCATAATAAAGGTCATTCACACTTTTTGAATACAATATTATTATGTGATTTCATATTTTTTGAAAGAAACAATGCACATCCCTATATAATCTTCATGCTTTACACAATTTTTCAATAATATTATTATTCATATATTTATTTTCAAATTATATATTCATTTCATTTTATTTAATATTACAATTTCATATATTATATATATATATATATATAATATATATATATATATAAAATCTATTCCAATACTTTTTTATTTAATTTTAAATAAACTCAATTCATTTCACTATGATTGTTTAATATATAATTATTATAAAAATAATTTAAATGCAATATAATATATATATTTTATTTTTATATTATATATTATTTATTCTTATGCTATAAATCAATTTAATATGTAATATAAATATAATATATAAAATAATATATTATATTTACTATATTATATTATTTTGATTTTTATATAGCATCTTAATTACCTGTTATTATATAATTTAATTTAATTTTATAATTAAATAATGTAAATTTTTAATTAACAGTATATTATACAATTAAAATTTATGAATTTATATTTATAATTTATTTTAAAGTTATTTTAAGTATAAAGGGCAAATGCATTAGTTGTTCAATGATAATGGTTTTTCTTGAAAAGCTCATTTTTATTTATAGTCACATCAATACAATTTTTTTTAATTAATTTTATTTTGGTACAACTTTTGATTGAATTTAACCATGGTTACATGGATTGTGGTGCAAAAAGTGAACTACAAATTCATAAATATTATTTTATTGGTTTAGCTATTATTTTATTATTTTATTATGAGGCCCATTTTAGACCTCAAAATTTCCCTATTTGCAAAGCATTTCTACCAACTTATTGGTGTTTCCCTTATTGTGTTCAATGAATAGATCAAATTTCTATGAAACCCCATTCACTTGTATTGTTTGGTTTGTTGAACTTTACTCCAAGCCTGCAAATACTATAGTGGTTAGTCACCTATGTAGATAATGGTCTCCTTACCCATTAGATAGTTCTTCTACTTCTCAACATCTTACACTAGGGAATATAGTTCCTTATCATAGGTAGGGTAGTTTAATACCCACACTGAAACATTTTATAATGATAACATATTGGCTTACCTCCTTGCATCAAAAATTCTCTCACTGCATACCCACTTACATATGTCTCCACTTCAAAAGTATTCTGCAACTTTGGCAACATGAGCAATGGTTCTTGACTAGCCCTTCATTTAAGCCCATTGAAAGCTTTCCATTGTTTCTTTTCCGACTAGAAACTATTATTGCTTGTTATGGTGTGGAGTGTTGTTGCTACTCTAAAAAGGATGATATGAACTTTAGTAGGTAATTTTCCACCCAAACAAAGCTCCTAGCTTTAGTGACATTAGTATGAACTATGCATTTCATGATGGCCTCCATATTTGATGTAGGATCTATCTTGAGTTCCCATCCACTTATCATAAACCCAAAATACTGTAATGAATATCAAGAAAAGTCACATTTATTAAGTTTATCCAATACTTGGTGCTTTTTTAGAGTCTCTAACACCTACATGAGATGTGATATTTTATCCTTCTAAGTGGATCTCTATACAAATGTATAGTCCAAGTATACTATAAAAATTAATCTAAATTTGGGCATAATAACTCATTCATTAGTCTTATAAATATAGCTAGTGCATTACATAAACCAAATGGCATGACCAACCATTCATGTAAGCCTTGTCTTATCTTGAAGGTAGTCTTCTAGGTGTCTTCATCTTTGACATGCACTTGGTGGTATCCCAATTTGAGATCCAACATATTGAAGTACTTGGCATGTTGTAAATAGGCTAACAAATCATTGATCTTAGGTAGAGGGTATCAATTCTTGAGTGTATTACTATTTAATTCTTGGTAGTCGATAAACATCTATCAAGTATCATCCTTGGGTACAATGATGATAGGTGACGCACAAGGTGAGGTGCTTGTTCGAATCACTACCAGCACCACCAGTTGTTGCTATCACTTCTTCATTCCATTAGCTTCTAGAACAAATTGTCCATATAGCCCAATATTTTGTAACAAGGAGTTAGGAAACAATTGTTCTTATTTTTTAATAAGGAGTTGAGATATCATTGTTCTTATGCAGAGGTGTTAACTTGATGCAAAGATGTTGATCCATGTTAAGGAGGTTTGATCAACTAAGCCTCTGTGATCTTGACATGATGCTGATGCATTTGACATGTTTGTTTTCTTATGATGATGTAAAGGAGTTGGAGAAGGTTTGCCAGAGTCTGGACATGTTGTAAGATGGTTTGAAATCCTTGGAGACTCTTGCAATTTGAGTTTTGGGCTTGAAGAGACACTTATATAAGGTAATGTAGGCTACAGAGGGACAACTAACATGTATCTCAATTTTCTAGAACCAAACCTGTGTTAGTAACTCATTTCCCGAAAGGAGAACCAACATTACCTCCTGTAGGTGACATTTTCCACATTTCTTGAACACTCTAGTGTTTTATCGTGGTAGAAACAAGTGTAATTGTTCATGGTTTTGTGTGGAAGTTTATATTGACTTAATCCATAGATGGAATAAGTGTTTGAAGTGTGAATGCATTGATCAAGTGAATAGTGGAGATAATGGATCAAGTAGGTTAAATAGATGAGAAAATATACAAATAGAGTGCACCCAATGACTAATATAGGTTGAGGTAGAGGCTACAGGTCGAGCTCCTACAACAAATGAATATACAAAGATTAAGAGACGAGTATGCAATGATTAAGAAGGAGCATAGAGAGGTAGAGTTTGATTTATATAGTTGATACATAGTAGGCAACCCCTATAACAAAGATCGATGAGTAACAAAAACCCTAGGATTAGAGTTTAAAGTAGAGATTTATGCATGTGCTTCAACAGATGTTTATGTAGATCATGAAGACAATCAAGGAGAAGATTGTTGCTATTGTGGAGACTAGATGTTAGCATGCTCTCTATGGAACTATTGTAATGCTAACATTGTGTTTGTAGGAGATCATAGTCGAGGAGATAGTGATTATATTGCAAATATTTGATTTGTATAGTTGTAGCATTGTGTTTTATACTTGATCCATTATTTCTTGTTTGAACTTGTTCATTCATAGTTGTTATGTTGCCGATGGAGGTGTTTTAGAGTGTGTGTATGTAGGAGATTGGGTGTATGGTTTTCTTTTAGGAGTTTTATGGGTGTTGTTACTCTATGAGAAAATTTTGAATAAAGACTTCATTGGAGGATTATTGCATGTCTTTGCAGATCATATATTATTGTTGTGTAATATTTGTCTTTGTTCGGCTTATGTATGTTGCTAGTTGAGTTGTTGAGTGATGTGTATTTTGTTGGTGTAGCATGAGTAGATTGGTTGTTGATAGACAATATTCAGTTGATGTTCTTATTGCATGTGTGAGCCTAGTGTGAAAATCAGATGAAAAGAAGCTCTTTATTTTGTTGATTTGTGTATACAGGTCACAGTTTGAAAATAAATGACTTGAGGTCCATGAGATGTGCTCATGGTTAGGGCCTTTAGTGAGAAATGGTGGCCTGCACATTAAGGGTGTAGCAACATCCTTCAGGTGGTGGCTTGAGAATGTGAGAGTGGTGGATTTCATCCAGCTGTGGTTGGGTGAGGCTTATTGGGAATAGTGGCTTCCAATAGGTGGCAGTCTACAAAGTCAAGAGAATGGTGGATTCCAATAGGTGGTTGCCTACAAAGTTCTTCACGGTTGTTTCTTGAGCTAGTAGTGTCTCACATGATTAGAAAGTGGTGGCTTGAACAATAGTGGTGGCTAGTGAATCTGATGTAAAACATTTTTACATAACATAAGAGACGACGATGGAGACTCTCCATAGACGATACTTTTTACCCTTCTGCTTTCCACCTTACATCTGGTGTCCTTATGTGTTGTGATTTTTGTTTCTCATGGTTATTTTCTTTGATCGTTATGTAAATGTTATTTTCTATTAATACATTATGATGTGTTTCTCATTAAATGTGTGATTCAGTTAAAGGTTAAGAAAAGATAAAATTTGTTCATAAGTCACACTACTGATTCATCCCCCCCCATCTCAGTAGTGCTCAAGGTTTCTAACAAGTGGTATCAGAGCGGGGATCTTGGTTATAGCTTAATCGCTAGAGAGTAGATACGGGTAGATTAGGTGAAAATTTTGCAATTTTTTTTGGAATGTATCAACAAGGAGTTAAAATTCTTCATGGAGTTAAATTTGTAATATGGAATAAGTTATATGTGTACTTTATTTCGCTTGTTTATAGGCCCATTTGTTGCATCTAGTCAATAGGCCTTCAAATGGGACCAATTCACATCCTTTCACTTATTGTCATCATCCCTACACAAAGGCCTAAGCATGACTTTATTGAATCCATGAATTTATTCTCTTGACTATTGAGTTTCCAAGATTTAAGGCCCAAATCACCCTGGCCCTTTAGGGACCAGCGTTGAACACCAGGTTGACCCTCTCTACACCTTCGTTGATCACTAGTAGGTTTCTCAGTCTTGGGGATGCACTGATTCTAGAAATTCAGGAAAAATAAAAAGAATCCTGAAGCTTTATATTCCAAAATTTTCTTGGGGTTTTTCCAACCATTTACCTTAGATAAGAGTTTAAAATCCTACCTTCGATTTTTCATCTCTTATCCCTTGAGATCATCCTCCCATCCCAAGTGGATCTCAAGCTTATATTGGTAAATGGATAAGAATTCATGAACTACCTCCCTCATCTATATATTTATAGCCATACTAGGATAGAGGTTGGAGTTTGGAGATTGATTCTACCCTAATGTTGTTATTTTGAGAGTCATTATTCCATGCATTAGGGTGAAATAGAGGCATACTTTGTGGCAAGAAAATGATAAGTCAACTTCAGGAGCTCTTCTATAAGTTCAACTCCTATTTTGTTGTAACTCTATCAATTTCTATTAATACAAAGAGTATACAATTTTCCTATATATGATGTTATGTTTCATGTATTTTAGTACCATGTTAATCTATTAAATGAAGTGATTGGATTATTCTACATAGATGTCGTTGATCTTTGGCTTCTGTTGTTTGATTGTGTAGGTTCTAATTATAACAATCAAAGCTAGGATTGGAGCGTACAATCCGAGGAAGGAGTGAAGACTATGACAGATTCCAAGTAGGCCTCATTTCATCATTCAATTGCTTTAAGGAGGACATTGTGCCCTTTTCTTTTTATTGTTCTAGGTCAGTCCACTAGGCCTAGGGAAGACACGTACGTCTGCAGTTGTAGATTCCATATAACACCCTTAATGAAAATATTTTGTTATCAGTATAATATGGAATAAAAGATGAATTTAATGATATGGATAAAGAGATTATTTTTCATTGGACTTCAAGACCTGAAAATATTTATGTGACACACTATGAGATTGCAAAAGAGTTGTTGGACATGTTTCAAAGTATGTATTTTTTAGAAGATTTGCATATCTCAAAGAAGGTTGATAAACCCTGCCACTCACATTTTGATCAAGAAAATAATGCAAAGGATTCTACACTTATAGTAGTGGAAAATCAATTATTCTCACAAGAAGAAGATGCAAGCACAAATGATAGCAATGATGGATCAAACACTAATGTAGAGATGTACAAGAAAATATCAGTAACTAAAATGAAGTGTTGGCAAGGTTGGAGGAGCAAGAAATATATTGTGAAAAAATGGAATCATAAATAACCTCTTTGAGATATGATCTTGAAAGGGAAAATAATAAACCATCTCGATATCAGAAGTTGGAGATGAGTACCAGAATCTTGGATGAGATACTCAATAGTAAAAGGTCCCCTCTCACTAAGACCAGTTTGGTCTTTCAAGAAGAAGCATGCTCCATGAAAGGAAAATAAGGAGTGGACAACCATGTGCCTACTAGAAGAGAAACAAAAGAAATTCATGAAAAGCAACAACAACAAGGAAAGTCAAGCAATAGAAGCACTCATAAAGAAAATGAACGATAAGCAAAACACAATGGTACAAAGCAACAAGACTCAAGAAGAGTAAAGAAGTGGTCAAGATCATATTCTACGGATTGTCCAAGGATATGCAATACAAGGTATCTAAGTTTAGTGTATGGTTGTTGTTTTTCTTGCAATGGTTTTGGACATAGAGCAATGGAATGCAAGTACTCTGCAAGAAAAAAATATTAATGAAGTGGAATGCAAGCCAAGGTAGATTCTATTCTAATGTTTAATGTTTCAAGTTTGGTAACCTTGGCCACAAGGCATTCTTGTAGATCTAGTATATCAAATCCTACAAAAAGTGCAACTCAACAATTGAAGACAAAGAATGTGTGGAGAAGAAAAGAGACTCCTATTAGATCTTATCTTACTTAAGTTTGGAAGAGAAAAGATGAACCACAAGGATCTAACTCTAGTGGATCTCCAAAGGATTACAAAGGAAGACAATATGATATTTTACCCAGTGGTTCACGAATAGACAATCTACTCGGGGGAGTAGACCTACATCAAATTCTAAGTAGAGGAGCTAGCCCCACTGCAATATTTTGATACATCATGCATATTTTGAAAAGATTGTAGAAGTATGTGAGAGGCAAGAATAACTTCAAGGGGAGTGTATGGTAGCAGCATTTGGCAGCATTATTAGTTGGTAGTAGCAACATGGTATGTGCACAAGTTGCAGCAGTAGCATATGATGAGTTCATAAGCCTCATGCACATTTAATTCTACAGGATCAACCTACCTACTGGATGTATTATGAGCTTAAGGGGATCTATGCATGATATGGAGGTTTTCAAGGATTATTTTTCATTTTCTCCATTAAAATCACTCATTTACTTGTAGAAACTTTACATATGTTCTCATGAGTGAAAGGGCACTTTTTCAACAATATATATGTACGTGTTTACTTTGACAATTTTGTTGAAAAGTATATGTACCAGCCATGCTTAGAATGATTTCATTGATTAAATCATGCGTACAGGAAGGAGATATTTTTTGCCATATGTTTGCATATGTCCTTTTGATATTGTGGCTGAAATGGCCCATGTACATGCATTTTATTTGACACATTCGTTTAGCAACATTTGATGTTGGCATGCATCAAGAGGAGACATTATTTTAGCCATTAAAAGCACTTTTAAGTGCATTGATGTAACAACTATGCATATAGAGATATTGTGAGTTAGCATGCATTATAGTGTGTCTATTGATTCAACCATGTAAGCACCCATGTGTGCAATATTAGCCTTGTATTATTGTTGTCATTGAGCAGAGTCTTAAGTATTTTTGCAGCCAAGTATGGATTTTTAGAGTCATGTTACAACCATGTTTATTCTAGTGGATGTCATGTATTTTAGCCATGTATTATCATGTTTTTCTTATGGGTCATTGGTTGAGTAATGTGAGTGACGATAATGCATGAGAGTAGTCATGTTTGAGCCATGTCTTGGTTGTTTGGAGGCATTTTAAAGCCATGCTTTATCATTCTTGTAGCCATGTATCACACTTATAAAGCCCTGTACTCTCATTGCATATCATTTGGTCATAGTCCTTGGTCCATGTAGAGAATCCTCTTGTATGTGACAAGGAGGCATTGAAAATGACAAATAGCATGTACAACAACATGGAGAGATGTTTTGCAACCCAATTACATGTTTAGGGGGAGTATGTTAAAATTTTATAGTCTTTTTCATCAGTCTAGCAACAGAAGGAAGTGAAAGGTGTTGGTGTAGAGGCACATTTTTTTAGCAGAGTTAGCACAGAGACATGTCGTCAACTAGTATTTTATTTCACTTGTTTGTTTTTCTTATATGAGGATCGGTTTGTATCAACCCTATAGTCAGCATGATGTTGAGTATTTCAGGGGGAATACATATCTCAATCCCTCAAATATGTTTTCATTATTATTTAGTGTTGGAATTTACCTTTGCCATTGATGTCAAATAAGGAGATAATTTCGAGTGGTTGGTGATCAACCTCAGAGTTTGTAGATTAGGCTGAGATTGTCAATGCCAAAGGGGGGGCATGTTGACATTGCAATGCTGCCATTGATGTCAATAGGAACTTAGCATTGGTTGTCTTATCATTAAATTTAACCTAATGATTGTAGTCCTCTTGAGTTTTGGTAAGCTAGAGTTGAGATATCATTATTCTTATGTAGAGGTGTTAACTTGATGTTGAAATGTTGATCCACGTTGAGGAGGTTTGATCAACTAGGCCTCCATGATCCTAACATGATGTAGATGTGTTTGAAATTTTTGTTTCCTTATGATGATTCTTTTGATGATGTAAAGGCACTGGAGAAGGTTTTCTAGAGTCTAGAGATGTTGCAGGATGGTTTACAAGCCTTGGAGACTCTTGCAATTCAGGTTTTGGGCTTGAAGAGACACCTATACAGGGTAATGCATGTTATAGAGGGACAATTTGCATGCAACTCAAGTTTCTAAAACAACACCTGTGTTAGTAACTCCTTTCCCAATAGGAGAATCAACGTTACCTCATGTCAGTGATATGTTCCTCATTTCTTGCGCACTCCAGTGTTTTCCAGTGGTAGAAACAAGTGTAATTGTTAATGGTTTTGTGTGAAAGTTTCTATTGACTTAATCCACAACTTGAATAAATGTTTGAAGTGTGAATGCATTGATCAAGTGAATAGCAGAGATAGTGGACCAACTAGGTTAGATAGATGATTAGATCTACCAATTTGGGGTTAGAGAGTGCACCCAATGATTAAAATAGGTTGATGTAGAGGTTACATGCCAATCTCCAATAAAATATGAATATACAAAGATTAAGAGATGAGTATGTAGTGATTAGGAAGTAGCATAAAGAGGCAAAATTTTATTTGTATAGTGGAGATAGAGTATGCAGTCCCTGTAGCAGAGATCAGTGAGTAGCAAAAACACTTGGATCATAGTTTAGAGTAGAGATTTATGCATGTGCTTCAACAAATGTTTATGCAGATCATGAAGACAATCATGGAGGAGATTCTTGCTAATGTGGAGACTAGATGTTAGCATTTTTTCTATGGAACTATTGTAACGCTACCATTACGTTTGCAAGAGATCATAGTTGAGGAGATAGTGATTATATTATATATATTTTATTTGTATGGTTGATCCATTGCATTGTATAGTTTCTCCATTGTTTCTTATCTGAACTTGTGCATTCAAAGTAATTATGCTACTGATGGAGTTGTTTTAGAGTGTGTGTATGTAGGATATTGGGTGTATGGTCATTTTTCAGGAGTTTTGTGGGTGTTGGTTACTCTATGATTAGAGTTTAAACAAAGACTATATTGGAGGATTGTTGCTTGTATTTGTAGATCATATATTATTGTTATGTAGTGTTCATACTTTGTTGCTTATGTATGATGTTAATTGAGTTGTTGAGTGATGTGTATGTTGTTGGTGTAGCATAAGAAGATTGTTTGTTTAGAGATGGTATTCAGTTAATTTGCTTATTGCATGTGAGAGTCTAGTGTGAAATCATATGAAAAGAGGATCATTGTTTTGTTGATATGTGTATATGGGAAATAGTCTGAAAATAGATGAAATGAGGTCCATGAGATGTGCTGAGGGTTGGGGCCTTTAGTGTGAAAGCTTTGGCTCGTGTATTCAAGGTGTAGTGACATCCTTCAAGTGGTGCCCTGAGAACGTAGTGGTGGATTTCCATCTAGTGGTATCTAGGTGAGGCTTATTGGGAGTAGTGGCTTCCAGTAGGTGGTGGCATGCAAAGTTGAGGGAGTAGTGGCTTCCAGCAGGTTGTGGCCTACAAATTTATTCATGGTTGTTTTATAGAGCAAGTAGTGGATCAAATGATTAGAAAGTGGTGGCTAGTGAATCAGATGTAAAACATTTTTACATAATAAAACATATAACAAAAAAGACTATCGACAATGGTTTTTACCCTTATGGTTTCCACCTTACATCTGGTGTCCTTATGTGTTGTGATTGTTTTTTTTTTTCTAAATAAGACTAAATCTATTAAAGAGACAAAAAATAATGATACATGGAGGCACTAGCCTCTACAGAACCCGTCTCAAAGTTTACCAGGTATTAACAAATAGTAACTGAAAAAGAGACTGCCATCAAGGGGAAACTAGTCCAAAAATCATGGTGTGAGCTACCCACGCAGGGGAACCAGCCTGTAATTCCCATGTATAAGAGTTTTTTGAGTAGAACAAAAACAAAATTAACCCCAAAAAACATCAATTACAACAAAAACTACAAAATACCCCTAAGATGGTGACCGAGTGTCTAAAAACATGAATAAAAAACCGTGGCTGCTAAGTGTTAGCATGTGGCAGAGGTTCCACCACGATGATACATATGTAGGCAAACATATCTTCGACATCTTGCTGTTGTACACTTTTCATGGCTTTCATCTGCGTCTTACCACCTAGAATGCTCATCGTGGCTTCATCTTCACATTACCGCCTGGGGTGCTGTCCGTCCGGTTCAGAGAGTAACCAGGAGAACTGTGAGTCCCCGAGCTGCTACCATGAGTGTTCTTTCTACTAGTGCTAGTCGTATCTTGAAGGATGTGAGCTGGGACGACAGTGCTCTGTGGCTCCTCTCTAAAGGTGACAGAAATGGTGGCGATAATACAAGGGTGCTCCAAAGTGCATCTAAATTGGAACTGGATTGAATGACAGGGATTCATCATCGGCACAGAGTCATCAGGGGGGTGCTGGGATTTTGCATCACACCTAAAGCCAGTCCTCTGGGCATGCTATTTACTACTGTGGGTGTTGGGATATCGACCCGTGCAGTGAGAAACATTCAAGGGCAAGGAGGAATCCACAGGAGTCAGTTCAGATAGGGACAACGAAGGAGCGCGAGTTTCTCTGCCTCTATTGCTACCCCTTAGACTTCTCATTATGTGCCTCAAACGGGGCATATTTGCTTGGTGATTATCGGTACACCGGGTGCTTGGAGGAGCAGGAGAAGGGATGGAGTAGCTCATGGAGGAAGGAGAGTGAGGAATTCGATTACCAGAGGTAGAATTTAGGGCCGAAGCAGCAAAGCAGATTGTGCGAAAAGTGGGCACCTTCGTTCATCTCAATGTAACAGAGGATCTGGCACCTTCTCCCCATGGTCGTTCGAGAGCTCGGCTCTGTAGCAGTGGGAAGGCAATTATAGGCCAGAGGAGGTATAATAGGGGGAAGGTGATCCGCATTCTCCATCTTAAGGATCAGAATTAGGTAGCCTCAACCCTCACCCATCATTAATGTTTTTCGACTTTCAGACAACATTAAAAAGCCATAAATTATGGCGGTGGGCATCTTGGTTGCAACATGGGTGGCCATGTGGCCACGCCACTTTCCTTCCCGGATGAGCCGTGTTGTACCAGTTCCATTAATCACCCACATCCAGGAATTTTGTATCTCTCTGCACTAGATTGATGCATTCTTGTAAATGAGAGCTGTCATTTAGAATGTCAAGTGAGCCAACATTTAGAACTCAATCACTATTCACCCTTAGATTTTCCAGGAGATCTGCCACTTTATTGCCTTCCCTTTTGGTGTGTTGGAAAGTGATTTCTCTATTGGTTAAGAGCCATTTTTCAATGAGCTCTAAATGTGCCGCTAATCTCCAGCTGCTGGCTACCTTATGGGCATGCGTACCTTGGAGAAAATGTTTGACTATGGTGATAAGGATTCGTGAGTATCCTTCAATTATTATAGGAAAAAAACCATGCTTCTGAGCTAAGCAGTGTCCCTGCCACAGTCCTTCTAATTCTGATGCTTCTGAGCTAAGCAGTGTCCCTGCCACAGTCCTTCTAATTCCGCTGAGTTGTTTGTATCCCATCCGATTGATCCATAGAAAATCAGGAGAGGTATGCTTTCATGATCCCTGAAGATTCCTCCATATCCTGCCTTAAATGGGTTGCCTTTAGAGGCTCCATCAAAATTTAATTGTACCATTCCTTGGGAAGGAGTTCACCAATGACTTGGAGCATTGGAATTTTGAGTGATGTTGCTAGAGTGCTTGTGGGTCTGGGAAATACAAAGATGCCAATTCTCCCATATGTTTTTCTCCTGAGTAAGGGTAGGTAAATCCTCTTCATTCCAATTTTGAAGAGTCAAGGTTTCCTGTAGATTGTTACAAAAATTATTCCATAGGATATCCAAAGGAGTACATTGATTCTTAAAAATGTGCCTATTTCTTTCTTTCCATAAATTCCATACAAGTAGGCCTGGAATAATTTTCCATAGTGAGTTTAGTAGCCTGCTCTTGTAAGGATTAATTGTCCAATTTCTAATAGAGTTTGTGATATCCTCTGTTACTCTACCCCTTTTTTGACATCTGAATTCAATTTTTTCCCATAGTTTGTTGGCAAGATGGCATGTGTCCATAAGATGTTGGATTGTCTCTTCCTATTGGCTACAATTGGGGAATCGAGATGGCCCATGGAAGATTTTCTTCCTTAGATTGTCCCAACTGAGAATCCTTTTTTGACATAGCAGCCATACAAACATTGAGATCTTGGGCCAAATAACCAGAGACCATATTTTCTCCCATATTGGGTCTTTTTCATCCTGATAGCCAGTCAAGAGATTGTACACCTCTTTTGTAGTGAAAGTCCCACATGGGGTATAACCCCATCGCAGGATATCCTTCTTGTCTGAGAATTGGATTTTCCTATTCATGAGTTCTATGTCCAACTCATTATAAATTTTCTTCGTTCCTTGTCGGATTATCTGTGTCGCATTTACCTATATCCTTGATTGAGGCCTGGAGTCCAATGATGGTTGACTATTTCCTCCTGTTGTGTTTCCCAGACCTATGTATGTGGAGGTTGAAATACATTGCTGAGCCATGGTCTTTGATTCCAAGAGTCCATCTAGAATCGAGCCTTACTACCATCTCTAATTTCCCAGAAACTGTGCTGTTGTATCATGTTGCTATGTTGTTTTGCTGCATTCCAGATTAGGGATCCCTTTTCAGTGGGAAGAAGTCTGATTAATTCGTTTGTCGGCCTGTTATTTTCATATTTGGTAATCCTTAGTGTTGCCCAAGGTGTGTGTGGTGCTGATAGACATTTCCACCATATCCTTGCTCCCATGACAAAATTGCTATGTTGAGGATCCCAGAGGCCTGCTCCTCCATATTTTTTAGGAAGGAAAACTGTCGTCCATTTAACCAATGCCCATTTTCTATTTTGGCTGGAGGATCCCCATAGAAAGTTACGTTGCAAGTTTTTGATCCTTTTAAGCACCCATTTTGGTGCTGCTAACATAGAGAAAAGATAAAGAGGCATCGATTGTAAAACGGCCTTAACCAGCACCATACGGTTGGCCATATTAAGGGCTCTATAAGTCCAAGAAGAAAGGCGGGATTCTAGCTTTTCGAGGAGCAAATGCCATTAAGCAAGTTTAATAGCTGAGTCAGTCAATGGGGTGCCTAAATACTTGGAAAGGAAGAGAGGCTTTAGAGAAACCAAGGATGTGAGATATAGAGGATTAAGTGGAAGGAGGGGCGTGAAAAAAGAAAATTTGGGATTTTGTTGTGTTGATGCTGGCTCCAGAAGCTTCCGAGTATTCATCAAGCAGAGATTTAAATTTAAAAGCTTCTTGAACTGAAGGGTGCCCAAATAGCATGTTGTCATCTACAAACTGTTGATGGGTGATGGCTAGGGATTCATGGATAGAGATGCCTCTGATCTGCTAAGTATGAAGAGCATTCTTTATTAGACATCCTAGCCCTTCAACCATTAACACAAAAAGAAAGGGAGGGAGAGGATCTCCTTGTCAAATGCCTCTTGAGGGGTGGAAAGGACGAGAGGGAATACCATTTACTAAAATGGAGAAAAAAGATGAGGATATCATATTCATTACCCATCTGACCCATGTAGGAGAGAAACCAAAGGAAGTAAGCATTCTTTGCATGTATATCCAGCTTATTTTGTCAAAAGCTTTTGAGAGATCAATTTTGAGAAGCATACCTGCTTTTTTGCTATGCTTTAAAGAATGGATTATCTCATATGTGAGGATGATGCCGTCAATAATTTTCCATCCTTCCACGTATCCCAATTGTTCTGGTGATATTAACAGGGGAACAACAGTTTCAGGCGGGAGGCTATGACTTTGGATATGACTTTGTATATAACATTGCAGAGAGCTATTGGCCTAAATTTGTCCGGAGTCATAGAATGCTCTTCTTTGGTAATGAGTGCAATGAAGGTGGTATTTAGAGATGGAAGCATCCAATGCAAAGTTCTAAATTCTTCCAAAACCTGCCAAACATCCACTTTGATGAGATCCCAGAATTTATGAAAGAAGTTGGAGGTAAATCCATATGGTCTAGGAGCTTTCCCCTCTTTGAGTTGATTCATTGTTGTTTCAACTTCCGAAAGAGTAACTGGTCTTAGGAGTAGTTGATTATGTTCTTCCGTGATAATTTTAGGGATATGCTAGCGGATCCTTTCTATTGTTGGCTATCTGTTGATTTGTGGTTCCTGATTAATGCTTTTGAAATGTTGGAGTATTTCTCTTTCATTATTCTCATGTTGTTCCATCCTTTCTCCCTGCTGATTCTGGATTTGAGAGATGTTGTTGTGCATTCTTCTTTGAATGGTGGTGTTGTGAAAGAATTTTGTGTTCCGCTCTCCCTCTTTTAACCAATTTACTCTGGATTTCTGCCTCTAGAGGATTTCTTCTTGCTTTATTCTTTCATCCAGTTTCTTCTGTAGGTTTTGTTCTTTTTCGATTAAAGTTTCTGTTCTTCCGTCAGTTATAATAGTTTGCTGTATTTCCATAATTTCTTATGCCAAAGGTCTTTGAGCTTGGAAGATATTTCCAAAGGTTGTTTGATTCCATTGCTTGATATGTGCTTTAAGATGTTTGAGCCATTGTTGAAATTGATACATTTTTTATCCTTCTGGGGGTTTGAAACTTTTCCAAACGGAAGTGACCATATTACTGAAATCCGGGTGGGTAAGCCAAAATGCTTCAAAGCGGAAAGTTCTCCTAGTGGATTTTCCAGGTCTTTGCCATTGTAGAGATATGGGCCATTGATCTGATCATGAGAGCAGCAAGATTGAGGCAGTAAAGTCTCCTCCTACATGAATTGCATTGTCAGATAATAAAAAGCGATCCAACCTCGAGGCAATTTTCTGCCTGCCTGATCTTTTATTGTTCCAGGTATAAATTCCGTTGTTAAAAGGAAAATTGATGAACCAGTTATTTTGTATGAAGTCCTTGAAGTGGCTACTTTCCGTATCTAGTTTGACTCGGCCTCCACTCTTTTCTTCCAGCTTAGTGATCATATTAAAGTCACCCCCTGCAATCCAGAGAGGATGGGCTTTGGTGGAATTGATCCTTGCAATTGTGCTCAACAATGCCAGTTTGTTCATAGCATCCTGAGGGAAGTAGACATTGGTGAGATGTCCATGAATATTGGTCCTGATAATATGAAAAGTTGCTTGAATGAGATTATGGTTCGCATGAAAGTCAGTGAGTGAAATAGCTTGAGTATCCCATGCTATTGCCAGTCCCCCTAAAGATCCTGAAGCGTCCACTGACACTAACTGGCTTCCCAGCCAGGCTTTTGCGAGAATGGTGCCTATGGTATTAGTGTAACATTTTGTTTCTTGCATGAAGAATATGTGAGGTTTCTCCTGCTGTATCATGTTTTTGATCATTCTATATTTCCCAAGGCTGTTTAACCTTCTTAAATTCCAAGATGTGAGATTCATGATTCAAGATTGAGTAACAACCTATAGTACTTTGTTAACTTGGAGTATCTTCCTAACTCCACCAACATTTCCCCAATGATGATGGTTCTTTGTAGGTTTGTCTGTCTTCCTTGTTTCTTGGTATCTTTGGGGAGGTTTTTCCCATCCCATTGACTGCCCGCTTGAATCCCTAGAGATTGCTACTGATGTGCTCTAGAGAGGATTACCTCCAAACTTTCTTGTTGTCTATTCGGGATTTTATGAAACTCTTTCCTTCTGCAAGCTTTCTCAAGACCGAATATATTGAGATCTCCAATGTCAATACTTTCAGGTTCCTCTTCCATATGTTTGGGCTCACTGCTTCCTACTAGTAAGTCATTTGAATGAATTGGTTCTTAGTGAGAGGTAACCATTTCCATTCCATTATACCTTAATTCAAATTCCTTGGTGGGTTTGGATGTTGGGCTTATCATGGTTTGAGATAGCTTTGGGTATTTCTGAGAGACTAAGGACTAAATTACCACAGATGGCTTGAGTAGATCTTCGACATGGGTGGAGGGTTCAAAGTCTTTTGAAGCTGATTGAGCTAGGATATCAAACTTGTTATTGGTGGAGGGTAGGGTTAAGTTGGCTGTGGGATTTTTGGATCCTGAAGTGGATTTTTTGTGGTGCTTTTTCTGGGTGTTGACTTTAGTAAATCCTTCCTCATTGGTTTTTTCTGAGGAGGTATTGGTATTGGGGTTTACGTTTAGGGGGCAGTCACGAAAAATATGACCATGTGCATGGAATTTTATACATCGAAAAGGAACATGTTCATAGTCTATTGGTTGAATCCATTCAAAATCATCGTGATAAAGACTTACCGAGTCCAGAAGTGCCTTGTCGAGATGCATGTAAACACAAATGCGAGCATAGGAAGTGTACCTTATTAGTTTCATTTCTTTGGCTATCTTTATGAAGTTGCCCAGACCATTTCCAATGTCTTTTATAGATTCTTCATCCCAGTATTCTAATGGAAGGGAGTACAGGCAGATCCAAACAGGTGCCCAACTGAAATCCTCTTTATCCCAATTGAATCTTTCTATTGAGTCTTTGAGATACAAGCCGACGGAGTTGAAGAAATAGGGAGCTCCGTTTAGGACTCTATTAAAGTCTTCTATGCAGTTGAAGACAGTCGTAAAGAAGCCTTTGGGTCCAAGCTACAGGGTTACATGTCCTTTGGGTTTCCATTTTGCTGCAACTCATCCTTGCAGAGCTTTCTCTGTTGGCCATAAGCCAATAAATTTCCCTATGAGGGCGTGTCCTTCATGAATTTGTTTTGGGCATTAATCCGATGACTAGCTAGTTCTATCTTGGGTCTCTCTACTACAATAGGTTTGTAGGTGGCCGAGGTGACTTTGGGGATCTCGCTGTTCAAGGTCAGATTATCTTTTTGCTGAGTCGGAGGCAGTGCCTCTCCGTCTTGTGGTGATTGTTTTTTCCCTTGCTTTGTTGGGTCAGTCTGTTGTATAGTGTTGATGGGCTTTGCCATGTCAAAATCCTATTCAATCTCATTTTGAATCCGTATCGTGTTGCTGCCATTGGGGGGAGGCTCTGTTTCTACCCCCAGAAGGGGACCCATATCAGTGGATTTGAGTGCTGGGTTGTGTAGTTGCCAGAGAAGCTAAGGTGTTGCAGGTATGTTGTTGTTCAGAGAGGGTCAGATGCTGTGTAGCTCATCCGAAACCCTAAGCTCCTCTCATCTTCATTTTGTAGGGAATTATGTGTTGTGATTGTTGCTGCTCATGGTTATTTGCATTTTTTCTCTTATGGTTGTTTGATATGTAGATGATTATGGTTATTTTATTTTATGGTTATGCACATGTTATTTTCTACTAATACATTATGATGTGCTACTCATTAAATGTGTGATTCAGTTAAAGTTTAAGAAAAGGTAAAAACTACTCATAAGCCACATTATTGATTGGCCCCTGCCCCCCCAGTAGTGCTCAAGGTTTATAACACACTTCCCTCTCAAGTGTTACCCCTTTAGGCTCTTAGAACACTCCTCTATATGCTTATAATAACTCCAATTATTCTTTTTTCTATTTAGTACATCCCTCCAAGGATGCCTTTTTATTTATGATTCATCTCTTGGTTTATTTTCCATTAAAAAACATGTATTTCTTACTAGAACTAATCAAATTTTTAGTTTTGTCACATGTACTAGTGAGATCTCTGATTTACCTTTATGTGCATTGATGATGTATGAATTATTGTCCTTACTAGGTGGTAATGGTTTTCTCTATACATGAAGATCCAATCCTTCATATATGCGTAGAGGCTTCCAAACACTACACTACACATGCTAAGGGGTATTATGTCTAACTCCACTTCAAAAATAAATTTTTCAGTAACAAAAAATTTGAGCTTACATTATTTTGTAACCTTGATTTATGCATCCCTATTCACCCACCACAATGGATATGGGCTTGGATGATCATGACTATCCAACCCAAGCTTATTGACTAGATCATATGTAATGAGATTGACCTACAAATTGAAATCAAATAAAGCATCTCCCTTAGTCTTCTTGACCCAAATATTTATATGGAAGAGTTTTGTTATCTCCTCTTCCTTGTGATAAAGATTGCTCAAGTTCACCTCTAAATGCACTAAAGCATATGAAATATTTTCATCCACATATAAGCTACTATTTCTTTTATTTCTTGATCCATGGCTTGAAGGCTATTATTCTTGGCATCCTTCTTATTGTTCTGAGGGTTTTTCTCTAGATGTAGTTTCCAACACTTTTCTTCAATGTGACCATTGATGTGGTAATGGTTACAATGGTTACCTAGATCCTTGCACTAATGTGTAGTGGTTATCATTTTTTTGTATTTACCTTTAAACTTCTTATTTCCCTCATTATAAGTATCTTGGTGCTCCTTGTTTTCAGAACCACTTGGTTATTCTTTTTTGCGGGGTATAATTTCTAGACATTATGCTTGCATATAGGCCTTGTTAATTTTCCTAAGATTGAATAACATCATTTTTTGCTACAAATGAATATGTAGCACCCCAAAATACTTAAGGAGTACATCTAGGTTCATGGGAAGGATACCCAACATGATAGCCATATTCTTAATTTTGGTGGTGTACTTGTTCACACTTTTCCCCTGTCTTTGCTTAAAGTAATGCTAATGGATTCATTGCTCCTCTAAATACCAAATAAGGTCAAACTAATACTTAATGAGAGTTTTGAAATCCTTCCACTATGTTACTATGAGATCACTCTCCATCCTAAGTGTCTTTGTGTGACTAAGCCACCCAGTTAATGCATGACCCTCCAATTTCAACATGACAAATGAAATATTTTTCTCTTATTTTATATAGTGGATAATGAAATAGAACTCTAATTGTTGCAACCATTTATTGAACTTTTCTTGTAGAAATTATGGTGTAGCTTTGCAACTTCTCATGAATTTTTAATCAAAATCACAAGACACAAACCTACTCTACTACTCCATAGAATTCAATTCACAATTTAGAACACCTATCACAAACATGTAACGATAAATAACACACATGCACAAAATATTTTTTGAGGGGAAAGAAATCTGCTACAAACCCATTTGCCTACTTGCATTAATTTGATGAATAAGGATGTATTACAATTGCTTTTCTCAACTGAGCACAACTTGCAAGTGAATAACCTATCTCTTTTCTTATTAAAAAGCTCTAATCCATACCTAGTCAATTTATACCTATGCTTGAGCCCCTATTTCCTTATACAAAACTTGAGGAGATTCAGCACCCTTTATTTAGGAATTTCCTCCAAAACAATTGCATAATTCCCAAGGTTGATCATTTGAATGCATGCAACACCTGTACACTCAAGACTAGTATACAATTAATGTTACATTGCCTTGGAATCTCCACCACAATTTAGGAACTCGAATTATCTACATGCACTATCTATTTTGGGTTGAATAATCAGTTAATTGGATGATCACTGAGTTATATAAAGTCCCATTGCACAAATGACCTTCCACTAGTTCCTCCAATAGTTAGAACTAGTTTAACTAAAAACAACTTGAAATAATTGACTTTGATTTCTACAGATTAGTAATCACACATGCTTAACTGAAATCCAATCCCTCTAACTTGAATTTACTAAGTAAATTGAGTGACACAATCCATGTCACACAAGTTAACTGCATCTAATTTTTCTGTTGATGTGGAAATTCGATTTTTTCTCAATTTGACCAAGGAAAAATCAAATTGAGACTTTCTTGTTGCATTTTTCAACACTCCCTCTCATCAAGAAATGGATTATCAAACACCCCTATCCTGCACTTGTGGAACTAAACTTCCCTCTTTACAAGGACTTTGTCAAAATGTTAGCATCTTGTTCCTCTGTCAGAATGTATTGTAGCAACATTATCCACCTCTACACACTATCTCGTAAATTCTGATGTCATATATCTATATGCCTGGATACATCGTGAAATACATGATTCTCAAAGATCTTGATGTAACTTTGATTATCACACTAGATCATAATTGGATCCATCATATAACCAAATAGTCCTACAAGTATCTTTCTCATCCAGATCACCTCACATGTTGCTTGACTTTCATCCATGTATTCTGCTTTTGTCAAGCTGAATTCCACAAATATTTGCTTCCTATTATACCAAGAAATTGTTGCAAACCCAACACTTAAAATTCCACCGGATGTACTCTTTCGGTTAGATGGAATACCTACCTGATTTTCATCTGTGAAGCCACACAACTTCACTCCCTTTGTTTATTTGTACCATAGTCCAAATTGGGTAATTCTTCTAAGGTACTGTAAAACATTCTTAGTTGCCTTCCAAAATAATTTGGTTGGCCTAACCATAGCTTGTCCCAATTGGTTAACTGTATAACACATATATGTTTGTGTTTTCACATAATAAATTAGTGAACCCACTAGCTGGCAATAAATGTTAGCATCCACTTCCTCACCTGAAGTAGCATCTTCCTTCCTCCAGTTGGTCACTATAGGTGTCTCCATGGGCTTACGAATATCCATGAAAAGTCTTTATAGTATCTAATTTTCATACTTTTCTTGAGACAAAAATAGTTCCCCATCGCTTTGCCATACTTCCAACCCAAGGAAGTAGTGCATGAGACCCATGTCCTTTTCAAATTCCCTTGAAAGGTCCTTCTTGCAAGATCTAATCAGTTTCTCATTGCCAGTTAAAATAAAATAATCAACAGAAAAGGAAATAATAAAAAATTTACCTTCTACCAATATTTGATAGAGGTTTTCATCCACTTCACTTTTGGTGAATCCCAAACCACTGAGATAATTGTTGATCCTTGTGTACCAAGCATGGGGTGCTTGTTTGAGACCATACAATGCTCGCTTGAGTCTAAACACATGAGAATCTTGATCAAATGTCTCAAAACCTTTTAGTTTCTTGATGTGAAACTCCTCCTCAATAACCCCATTGAGAAATGTTGTCCTTACATCCATTTGGTGGATCTTCCACCCCATTTACACAACCAGAGCAAGAATTGCTCTAATGGATGAATACCTTTCTATAGGAGCAAAGGTATCCTCATAGTCAATTCCCTCAACTTGAGAGAATACTTTGGCCACAATTCTAGCCTTATAATTCTCTATGCTTCCTTCTGATGCATGCTTAATGTTGAAGATCCATCTCGAACCCACAAATAATTTATTTGTCGGTCTTGGGACCACTTCCCAAACACTGTTCTTTACAATGGATTCATATTCCTCCACCATTACATCAAAAAATACAAGTTTCTCTACTGCTTACTCTAAAGAGGATGGCTCATTCTCTATAATCTCATTCATCAGAGCCATGTAGCTAGTGTAACAATTGTGTGACCTCCTCTATCTGTGCAAATTGGAAGGAGCTCCCACATTCTCCCTCGCATATTGCACAAGTCTATCAGCTTCCCTGGTTCTTTTTCTTTGCCTTCTCTGGATGGTTTTTCTTGAGTGGATGTGATCACTCTCTGCTCCTCAGTTTGTTTCTACTCCAAAAATTTCCAAGGCTCCTGCTTTGGAGCTAAAATATATCCTTGATTCTTTGGAGACATGGTAGTAAACAGAGGCTCCAAAAATCCTAAAGTGTGACACATCCAACTTCCTCCCTGAGAAATACTCCTCTGATGTAATCATACCAAAAATCTAATGAGGACTCAAGTTTTGCAAGTAGATTGTTGTGTTGCATGTCTCAACTGACAAACGTAGAGGTAGGCCTTAGTCATGTAACATATCTCTCACATCTCCCACAATGCTACGGTTCTTTATCTCAGCCACCCCATTCTACTGTGGGTTGTGGGGTGTTGTCAACTCTCATCGAATGCCTTCTTTTACACATAAATTTTTAAGTTTATTTGATACATAATCACCTCCATTATAGATTTTGAGAGGCTTCACCTTCTTGTCAGTTTCTTTCTCAACCAGTGCCTTGAATTCTATGAACTTGGAGAATGTCTCATCTTTCTTCTGCATGAAGAAGGTCCAACACTTCCTTGAGAAGTCATCAATAAAAATGAAAAAATATTTGTGTCTGGTAGTGGAGGATGTCGAGAAAGGTCCATAAACATAAACATCAAAGTGGAACCTTTCCAAGACTTCATTTGCTTTGTTGTCCCGACCATGGAATGTGGATTTTGTGTACTTCACAAAATTACATCCTTTACATACATTGTGCTGCTCAAGTTCTCCTTTGGGGAGGATGGTGGTTATTTTTTGCATAATATTCAAAGTTCCATGATGCCAATGGTCAAGTATTCCATGCAAAATTTCACCGACATTGTAGATTTGCAATTTCTCCACCTCAGTGCTTAATGCAACACAATCTTCTCTAGCTTATATAGGTTCTTCACATGAACCTCGATCTGCTTCACCTATCCCATGGTTATGTGTCTCAATAATTCTATCCCTTTGCTGAAGATCACATCATAACCACAATCTTCCAAAACCGCAACAAAGATGCGATTCTTCTTTAGGCTTGGAACAAACATGACATCCTTGAGTATGAGAGGGTAGATTGACTCCCTCTGAAAGGTGCTTGTACCAATATTGGTCATGCTGTACCTTCCATCATCCCCCAACTCAATGTGCATTAGGAGAACTTTCTCCTTCAGGTCACTGAAAAAAGTCTCTACACCCTGTCATGTGGAATGAGGCACTTGATTCCAAGTAAACACACTCCCCATTACTGTGTTGGTCATGCATACGATAAGGGTGAAGTCATGCTCGAACTGTGAAGCCAAAGATTCACCTGCTTCTCCTCCTAATGTCTTCTTTCTTTCCCTTTTGTGTGGACACTTTATGGCATATTGCTTGAATTCATGACAATTGAAACATTTATTTTTTGACAAATATTTCTTCTTGACCTCTTGGTTGGATTCTAGTTTGGTTTGAGATTGCTTCCCTTTTCCCTTCTTTCCCTTTCCAAATTGAAAATTTTTCTTCATCCTTTCCCTTGGATGGAGTTACATCTCTGGTATTCCACCTTATTTCCTCCTGTACCAAATCAGACCATAAGTGTTCACAATTCAATATTTTCTCCCTCCCATTCACCGAATCTTGGTAGCTATGCCAACTCTTAGGAAGGCCTAGAAGAGCTAGGCCTACCAAGTTATCATATGAAACAATAACACCAACTCCTGCAAGATAATCACCAACTTGCGTGAACATACTCAGACACTTCTGAATAGTTTCATTCTTCTACATCTTGATATTTCAAAGTTTATCCTTGAGTGCCAGTTTCCTATGGTCGTTGCTATTCTGGAACAGATATGTCAATGTCTGCCGCATTGCATAAGGATTTTATTTCCCATGGATATTTGTGACAATGTGGTCATGCACTCCCTTCAATATTATTCTCCTCACCTTGGCTACATGTTTCTTCCACTGGGCTAGGTTTTGTACATCAGATGCTTACGGTCTTTCAACATTTGTCTTGATGTATTCTAGCAAGAAATTTCATCTAATACCACCTCCATGTGATCCATCAATGTAATCAAATTAGAGTTTCCTTCTAATCCCTACTCTAGTCTCAGCCCATTGAAGGTCATTCTCTCAACTCTGAAAAGATCCTACTGTATTAAACTACAAATTTAAACCTCCTGAGAAACAACTCCGAAATTCATGTTCTAATGTGAATCTTTCTCTAATACCATGTAGAAATTATGGTTTATATTTGCAAGTTCTCATGAGGTTTTATTCAAAATCACAAGACAAAAACCTACTCTACTACTCTGGGGAATTCAATTCACAATTCATAACATCAATCACAAAATTCAATTAGAAACAACACACATGCACGCAATATTTTTCCAGGTGAAAGAAATCTACTAAAAATACTTTTTCCTGCTTGCATTAATTCGGTGAATAAAAATGTACTACAATTTCTTTGCTCAACTGAGCACAACTTGCAAGTGAATAACCTATCTCTTTCTCACTAAGAATATTTGAACTAGACTTAGTCAATTTTTGCCTCTGCTTGAGCCCCTATTTCCCTGCATATTTCCTAAGGAAAATAGGCCCCTATTATTTAGGAATTTCCTCCAAAATGATTGTGCAATTCCAAAGGTTGATCATTTGACTGCATGCAACACATGTACACTCAAGACTAATCTACAACTGATGTTACACTGTCTTGGAATCTCCACCACAACTGAGGAACTCAAATTTTTTGGATGCACTAGCTATTTTGGACTGATTGATCAGTTAACTAGATGATCATTTAGCTAGAATGAAGTCTCACTGCACAACTGACCTTCCACCAGTTCCTCCAACAGTTAGAACTAGTTTAACCATAAAAAACTTAAGATAATTGACCTTGATTGCTACAAATTAGCAAGCACACATGATTAACTGAACTCCAAGCCCTCTAACTTGAATTTACTGAGTTAACTGAGTGTCACAAGCCATGTCACACAAGTTAACTACATCCAAGTTATCTGTTGATGTGGAAATTTGAATTTTTCTCAATTTGACCAAGGAAAATTCAAATTGAGACTTTCTTGCTGCATTTTTCAACATTTCTATGTTTATCTCACCTTATTATGACTTAATATCCACTTTCACTTCCATTTTAAATAATCACTATGAAGGGGTGGTGGCACTTGTTGGAAAAACGAAGTAGATAGAATAGGGTTTGATTCTCCATTCTTGATAATTACTTATGAGTGTGTTGGCTTCTTTTACATATTTATTATCTTATCTCTCATAAAGCAATTACCATATTATATATGTATGAAGATCAAAAAACAAGAGACACAATATATAGGTACTATGCTAGGGGAAAAAAACTCCTCAAGGGGATAACCAAGTCAAAATAATTCTTCCTTTAAATAGTATTCTTTGAGAATCTTCACCCTAGACAAAGACCAAACCTTCCCTCCACACAAAATTAGCCTTAAATATTTTCAACCCCTTCTAGCAACTTCAACTAGGTAGCATCTTCTGGAAACAACGAAACTTAGGAGACTTTGATCTCCCAATCCATATCATGAAATAGAGAGAGACACCAAAAGTTCAATTTTCTTCCTCTCCGTTGACTTCCCCAAAATCATACTTCTTTCTGCTTCCCAACAATAGACTTCACACTTCTCCAACTACTCTTGAGGTATTGAACTAGCTTGAGAGATGATGCTCTAGATGACTTTTGCTAGCTTGTATTTATAGGATTCTTGTGGGTCAAATTAGGGTCCTTAGGCTGACTTGATGTGGAGGATACTTAAATCATATTTGACTCGATACTAAGACTTCTTACATGATTCAAAATCCCAAGAAGAGTCTCTTTGAATGTACAATGACTCTATAAACTCAACATTAATCCTAGGAGTCAACAATGGGGACTTTGACTAATATAATGATGACCCAAGCATGAAACCCATGCTTTAATAAGTCATTGTTACAATAATAAAAATTCTTTTCTTTATTCTTTTGACAAGTACATTACATGATGAATCAAGTACATTAATGAAGACTGAACATAGCTATATTTTCCAACATTCCCTCTTAACTAGGGAGGTATTCATAATGTACAAATACAATGGAAGATATAAAATATATGAACCATGAAAAACTTTAGGCATCGTAATGCTATGGACTAGATTCCTGACCAAGGAAATCTATCCATTGGTCTCTCAATAATTTAGGCACTGCAATGTCGCAAACTAGATTCCTTACCAGGGAAATGTATCCATTGGTCTCTCAATAATTTAGGCACCGCAATGCCATGGACTAGATTCCTGACCAGGAAAATCTATCTAGGTGGGAATAAGTTGGAATCAAGATTTCATCCCCTCTAGGTACCATCAGGCTTACTTTCTAACCACCAACCTAAATATTTAGGTGTGTATCCAAAACAAAGCTCAATAACCAATACCGCCTTTCCAACTTCACGACCCAGACATCAACAAAAAGTGTCATCCAGATGTCTTCCTAGGAAATGCTTCACTCGCAAAGTCTCAAAAAATCCATTCCACACTCTTATCATCAATAAAATCAGCAATATGTATCAAACCAATAAGTTACCTCAAATATTCAAACTTCTTATTAGGAATAACATTTATTAGTATGTCTACTACATGTTCATTTCTTAAGAGATACTCCAACTTCACAATCCCATCCTGTACCAAGTTCCTAATAAAGAGGAACTTATTGTTGATATGTTTAATAATCGAATGAAACATGGGATCTCTAGACATATTGATACAACTTTGATTATCACAATTAATCATAGTAGGACACAAATACTTTTTAAACAAATCTATCAGAAGCTCCCTTAACCAAACATCCTCTTTTCCTACTTCACATGCAACAACATATTCTACCTCGACACTACTCAATGCAATGACATCTTGCTTCCTACCCATCCATGAGATCATAACAACTCCCAGACTAAAGCATCCTCTAGTAGTTCTCCTTCCATTGGTCTCACTGCCACCATAA
>APFE031442713.1:140812-153239 GCA_000404065.3 Pinus taeda
GTGGAAGACTGCCTTCAAAGCCAAGGAGGGCCTTTTCGAATGGTTGGTTATGCCTTTCGGGTTGACGAATGCTCCTGCAACCTTCATGAGGCTAATGGATGACATCCTCATCTTCAGCCAGAGTTGGGAAGAGCACCTCCACCACATTTGATAGGTTCTCCAAACACTGTGGCAACACAAATTATATGCCAATTTGGAGAAATGAACTTTTGGCATGACCCAAGTTCAGTATCTGGGATACATTATTGATGAATGGGGGGTGCATGTGGATCCAGCCAAGATCCAAGTCATTTAGGATTGGCCATCTCCAACCACTCTGACAGAGCTTCGTATCTTTTTGGGTCTTTCCAACTTCTATAGCAGGTTTGTGTTGGGATTTTCTCATATCACTTGGTCCTTGAGTCAAGTCACCAAGGGAGGAGAGAAAGAAAATTTCTTTTGGTCTGAATCTCAACAGAAGGCATTCACAGAGTTGAAACATCACCTCTTCTCAGCACCAGTGCTCGCATTACCAGACTTGCAACAACCATTTGAGATCGTGACAGGTGCCTCTGACTATGCTATTGGGGCAATCCTTCCTCAACATGGGCATCTAGTGGCATATCACATTGAGACACTTTCAGACACAGTCTAGAAGTTTCCCACTTATGACAAAGAGATGTATTACATTGTGTAGGCCTGCTGACAATGGAAGCATTACATTTTGGGGAAGGAAATGGTCATCCACACATACCACCGGCCCCTGCAGTTCATATAGACCTAAGGGAAGTTGTAGAATGACTTCCATCAGAAGTGGTCCACATACCTGCAACAATTCCATTTGAATATCAAGTATAAGAAGGGAAACACCAATAATGTTGTAGATTGCCTTAGTCAACCACCGATCATAGCGTTAACCACCGTGCTTAAATCTTGTGGTAATAAGACTTTTTATTTGCCACTTCTCTACAAAAGCGACCCAGAATTCGGCCACACATACCAGACAATCTTGGAGGGTTAGCATGTTCCAGATTTTCACCTCCAGGATGCTATGTTATGCCACCTGGGTCACCTTTGTGTTCCTTCAAGTGAGTGTGCCAAGATTATTTGGGAAGCACACTACAGTCGGGCTATTGGGAATTTTAGGGTCGAGAAAATGGTGGCAGTATTGCAGAAGTATTTCTATTGGCCGAATCTTCGACATGATGTCAAAATTACATTAGATCCTACACCGCGTGTGTCATTTCCAAACTGACCATCAAGAAGCAAGGCCTCTATACTTCGCTACCTACCCATAGTCAGCCTTGGGAATCCATCTCCATGGATTACATGTCAGGCCCTCCTACTAAGCATGGAAACGAATGTATTTTTGTGGTCGTCAAGAAGTTCTCGAAGATGGCCATTATGGCAGCCTACAAGAATAATATCATAGCAGAAGCCACTGCTAAAATCTTCTTTGAACAAGTGTGGGTACACTTTGGGATCCCATAGTCTATCATTTCAGATTAGGATAGCAAGTTCCTCAGTACATTTTGGTCCAGTATCTGGTCGATGTTGGACACCAAACTCACTAAGTCCACAACCTTCCATCCCCAAACTGATGGCCAAACAGAGGTTGTCAACAGGATGATCGTACATATCATGCACATGTACAACTCAAAGCATCCACGCACATTGGATGAGAGCCACCCCTATATTTAGCATAGCTATAACCGGGCTCTCCACAACTCGACTGGCCACAACCCTTTTTAGGTAGGCTTGGGATTTCGGCCACGATGTCCCATTGATGTGGCCATGCCATTTGCAACTACTTAGGTAGATTCAGCTCATGTCCAGTCTGAAACAGATAAGGCAAACAAGTTCATTGGGCACATCAACCATATTTGCGAGTAGGTCCATGACATTATGGAGAAATCAAATGCCAAGTACAAGCAATGACATGATCAACATCAGGTGCCACACAAGTTTTAGGTGGGCGAAAAAGTCTGGTTGCATTTGTAAAAGGAATGCCTTACTGAAGCTTATCGAAAACCCATACCACTCTGATATAGACCCTACACCATTACCAAGGTTGTGGGAGAAATTGCATTTGAGCTCAGCATTCCCCCATTCCTTGGCCTGCACCCAGTTTTCAATGTGGGCTACCTTCGGCCATACTTTCCACCATTACTAGACACATCTAATATTGTAAAACAGCTCACACTAACAAAGTTAATCCAAATTGCATGGAAAAATCTGCAACTGATCAGATCATGGATGCACAGATAAAAAACACTTGCCAGCAGAAGATCCAACTGTATCGAGTTATCAAAGCAGGCCAACTCCTTCATTAGGGAAAGTGGCTCAACAGGGACCAAGTTCAGTAGAAGTTTCCTCATCTCATGGAGGAACTCAACGCAATGGGGACCATTTCTTCCTAAGGGGGGAGGAATGATCCAGGTGGATATTGGTGGCCACCTACCAATTCCACTTGGACCCCCACCATTTTTTCTTTTAGCTTTTTAGTTTCCTTAATTGTAGCACAATTTACCATTTTTAGTAGTTTTTCGGGTCCTAAACTTCTGGAGCCATTTTGAGACCCTAAACAACATTTTTTGGGAAAACTGGGAGCAACATGGGTCCATGGACCGATGTTTCTCATCCCAAAGTTGTATTCCTCATATAGATCTTTGTAACGAGGTATTGTGCACATCAACGGAGATCGTATGCCAAAGTTAGGACCCTGGGAAGTTGATGTACCAATTTACCCAAAATGAGGCCCATAGTTTGGCGCGTCATCTCCTAGGGTTAGGTTTTTTTATGTTTAGGGTTTGCCATTATTTCTCAAAAATAAATAGGCCTTCGAGCCTCATTGTAAGACAGTTCAGAGGCATATCGCTGCCACATCTCTCCTCAGAGATAAGCTACCATCGCCTGAGCTAGTTTATTTCCATTTCTGTTTGTAAGCATATTTTAGTGTTTTACATTAATGAAATGAAGTATTATTTCTGCTGCATCTCTGTATTTATGGTTATCTTTGTAATTTTTCGCGTTCCTATTTTAATCCGGATCAACTTCATCTTTAGTTTTGAGGAGTTAGATCCAATTTTTTCTAGAATGGTCATCAATGAATGTCACATGGTATGGATGACATCCAAGTGATTTGTCAGACATGGGCCCAAACATATCGGAATGGATGAGGTCGAATATCTCTTTAGACGTAGTTCACTATTATGAAATGAATCTATAGTATGTTTTCCCAAAGAGCATCTCTTGCACACACCTTCATGGTCTAACTTCATATTGGGAATACCATGAACCAGTTTACTAAGAGTATGGATGACCTTATAGTTTAGATTACCATACATCTTATGCCATATCTCGATGGGACTTATTTCCATATGAACCAAAGCTTGAGGAGGTGGTGTAATGACTCTATAAATACTTCCTTCACGAACTCCAATAACCCTAGATTTATCAAAGCTAGAGTGTTTTATCCAAACCAATACTTTTCCATCAACAAAAGAAACACTTTCCACTTTAACTTCTAAACAAGAAATAGAAAGCAAATTATTTTTCAAACGTGGAACATATATAATGTTGTTGAGATGAAACTTCAATCCATTACCCTGCTTCAACGATGTTGATCCCAGACCTCTAACAACATAGCTTTTGTTGTCACCCAATTCCACTCCATGAGAACATGACTCCTTTGGTCGTATATGAAGTTGATTAATTTCACTTGTCATGTGTCTCGATGCTCCACTATCAATGATCCATGCATTGTCATCAGTCAGAGAACCTGTAAGGGCAGCCAAGAATCCTTTACTCTTGACTTTGTTGAACAAGTAGTAGATTACCTTCTTGATCCAGCTTCCAGTAGTGTTGCAACCCGTCCTTATGTATTTCATCATAGAGGGAGAATCCAATGCCAACAAAGTGATCTTTGAATCTTCCTAACCTTAGCTTTGATACCATGTTGGAAAATCAAAGTGGATATAATAGGGTTTGATTCTCCTTTCTTGATAATTACTTGTGAGGGTGTTGGATTCTTTTACTTCTTTATTATCTTATCTTTCATCAAGCAATTACCATATTATGTGTGTATGAAGATCACAAAACAAGAGACACGAGATATAGGCACTATGCCAGAGTAAAACCCCCCTCGAGGGGAAAACCTAGTCAAGATAATTCTTCCTTTCAATAGTATTTTTTGAGACTCTTCACCCTAGACCAAGACTAGACCATCCCTCCACACCCAGTCAACCTTCCAAATCTTCGACCCCTTCCAACAACTTCGACTAGGAAGCAACTTCCAGCAACATGCAGCTTTTGGCAACAACAAAACTTAGGAGACTTTGATCTCCCAATCCAGATCACAAAACAGAGAGAGAGAGAGAGACCAAAAGCTCATTTTTCTTCCACTCCTTATACTTCCCCAAACTCGCACTTTCAACTTCCCGACAATAGGCGTCACACTTCTCCATCTACTCTATAGATATCAAACTAGCATCAGAGATGATGCTCCAAATGAATTTGAATATCTTGTATTGATAGGATTCTTGTGGGTCGAATTAGGGTCCTTAGGTTGACTTTATGTGGAGGATACTTAAATCATATTTGAATCGATACTAAGCCTTTTTACATGATTCAAAATCCAAAGAAGAGTCTCTTTGAATTTACAATGACTCTATAATCTTAGGATTCCACAATGGGGCTTTGACTAATATAACAATGATGCAAGCATGAAACCCATGCTTTAATAAGTCATTGTACAATAATAAAAATTCTTTTCTTTATTCTTTTGATAAGTACAATACATGATGGCTCAAGTACATTAATGAATACTGGAAATAGTTACATTTTCCAACAGTATTGGAACTTGGTTTCTCTTTCTTAGATTATTTCCTCAACTCGTTTTCTAGGTCTTCATAATCTCCCATTTCCCCCTTTAATCTGATCTCTCAGTTAGATCCTCTATCCACCCCAAATTGTTTGATATTTCTTGCTAAAACCGTCATGAAGAGGGTTGTATTATGAGATATATTAGTAGCTTTCTCTTCCAATGTCATAGGTATCTCTTTTATTATATTTTCAGCATTGTTGTGATTAAACTCATCCACCATGGATAAGGTTCTACGAATTTTTTCTTAAGCCAAGAATTGGATCCTAAAATTTTCCATAAGTACTCCAAAAAAATTGTGCCTTTGACAAAGTCTCCACGCATTAAAACTAAACAATATTCTAGTTGTAGTATTGAGGATTAACCTTTCAAAGGCCCATGGCAAGCTACATTAGATTTATCTATGATTGATATTTCTTCAAATGGGTATGACACTTTCTACTATTATTTGGATTCTAGGCTACATGCGTTTTGAAACTTATGCAATGCTCACTAAAGGATCTCCCTCAAAATATTTCAAGACCTCTATAGGTTTAAGACAATATTGCATGTTCTCTCATTTTATTTTTCTTATGATAGTTGGATAACTAAGCATGATGATGCTAGATGATAAGGGATCTAGTGTAATTAGAGACATTAGGTGGTTGATGTTGTCTCCTTAATCCATCTCTTGTTTGTGGATGATAGTTAATATTCATTGTAGAATCAATGAAATAATGGAGGAACATTACAGGGATTTTGCATATATTTTGTCCTACATCACTGAAGATAAATCAATGCAAGTCAAAGATCCTATGTTGTGAATTAATTCCTAAATTGTACGTAGACTTGAGCCCAAACTTTCCTTATCCTTCAAAGCACTTAGACAAAGGCCTAAAATATTTAGGTTACTTCCACAAACCAAATGATTACATAATTGTTGATTGGAAATGGCTATATAATAATATATAAGATTAGGTTTCTTGTTGGTATTTTAGATGATTTTCTCCCATAAGTAGACTATTTGTTGGGAAATCATTCTTACAAAGTATTCTTGTATATTGGTTATCATTAGAATATGTTCCAAAAAGTATCTTGTATAGGATAAGGAAAATTTGCTTCATTTTTATTTGGACTAGAAAGAAATTAAAAGAGATAAGTCCATTTTATTAAGTGGTCTAATTTAGTAAAACAAAAGGCCTTGGGTAGTTGTGGTACACAAAACATTTATGGAGGTTTCTCTTCAATATTTTGAAAATATAATGAGAAGTAGGTGTTTCAATAATATTTTGATAGAAACATGGTTGAGAATTAAGAATAAATCTCATAAGATATCCTTTAATGTGTGAAAGAGGTTAGTCCATGCATTTCCATTATTAGGTAGATGAGTGGCCTAGAAAGTAGGTATGAGGGGAAATTTGTGACTAGGTGAATATCATTAGCTTTGTGCTCCACACAATACAAACTCTTGGAGGAGCTAAAAAATTTCCTTCATTATAAAGGGTTGACAGAATTGGAAGATATTGGAACTGAAGAGATTCCCAGAATATGCTTACAAATTGGTTAACTACTGAAGATAATGATATATAGGGGGGATTATCCAATGAATGGATTTAATACATGTAATTTTTATCTCTTAACACATACTTTCTTTTAGGATGAGGATGATGAGCTGAAGTGGACTTGGAATAAGGCCTCACGAGTTTTAACTGCTAAGATAGGATATAAGGGTTTATTTAATTTGGAAATGTTAGTGGAAAGATAATGGTGGTCGCCTAGAATTTGGAATTTTACTTGCTCTCTTAAAATTTTTTATATTTTCCTAGTTAGAACTCTCAAACAAGATATTGAACTGAGACAATGGGAAGAAGCATTGATGACAAGACCCTAATAGATGCATATTATGTAAATGTCAATAGGAATTCATGAATCATCTCTGTATCTCGTGCTCTTTTTTTGTTCATGTGCATAAACATTCTCTATGATCATTAAATTGTTTGGGGTAGTGGATACATGAAAATCTACTCCAATGTTTCTAATATTCGATAGAAGCCCCTTCGGTAAAACTATGTATAGAATGATCCTATTATGTGATTTGGGGTATTTATCTAGTTAGGAATGTGATTATTTTTGGTGGAGCAAGATGGAATTCCATAGTTGTGATGCTTAAAATCAAAAAATTATTGTAACACCCCCTCTTCCTAGGTCCACCCCAGAAACCGGCCAAGCGAGGTAAACATGTGATGAGAGAGGCTACTGTAAGGGAATCAACTTCCTTGGTGACATTAAGGAAATGGAACCAATGGAAAATATAAAAAAAAAATGGCCTAGATCAGCAACAACACCCTCAGGAGACATGTCAGCCACTTAGATAGCCTGTCCCTGAGTCCCACTGATGATTTAATCATTTTAACCCCTAGTCACTGTCATGTTATAGGCATGAAAACGTCCAAAAAACCAAAGTTTCTCTCATAGGCCTATGTGTCAGGAGCCGTGGACTTTTCTCAACAGACCTGTGCCAGTGACCCCGAGATTTGAGCCACTATTCTAGCCCAGAATACCAGCCTCTACCCAGAACTTGCTACAACCTTCATAATTCATCAAATACATGATAACAATGGTGATAAAAAAAAAAAAAAAAAAACTTAGGACTTGGCATCAATGCAACCTATAGGTCTAGGATACAAGACAAAGCATAAATGACTGAAAGAACTTATGAAACATAACCATAAGGATCACCACCTTCCCCCTTGAACAATTATGACATCAATTAGGTCTTGCATCCATCCATTTAACAATTACAAGTAAATATACGAAATAACCATGACATGAACAAGTCGTATAACCATTCTTATAACCAACATAAAACCATATAAATATAAGAGGTATGAAAGCCATTAAATCCACATGTAAATCAATGCAAAAGTAAGAGAACTTATCTTTTATTAATCATAGGAAAATCCAACTAGGTTTAGGACTTCCACGTACCAACAGACCATAGACATGGTTGAGCCAAATTTCTCTTTCATCCAGTCACCCCCGTGCCATATTCCAAGCATGAATGTGGCATCTCATAGAAAAACCAATCCAAGAACAATTAAGGGAATCCAGAGGTTAAACCACCTCCACCCTCACCAAACCGTAATCACACCAAAACTAGTGCTCCAATCACAACCAAACTGACCTTGGAATGCCATCTAGAATCCATCACTATCCTTTACGAATTTTCTATCTCCTTGTCTCTCAGGCTTTACCACAATCCAATCCCAGATCAATAGGCCCTAAACCGAGACCATTCTCTCAAGCTTTACTGCAATCCAAACCTGGATCACTAGGCCCTAAACCAAGACTTCTCCCTCAGGCTTTACCATGTATCCTGCCAAAACTATTCAAGGGATTCCTAGGCCTTTGGGATGAACCTTGAGACCACCTCTGCCCTAGATTCCAAAATCCATCCAAGAAACCAAAACTCAGAATTGAGATAAAAATTCCAACATACCATGGCATCCAGAAAAAGGAAAGGCTAGGATAAAAACCACTATCATAACCCAAAAAAAACATGCCATAAAAAATAATAGAACCATACACCAATATGTAAAGCCATGCATGTCCAAACTAGCTAGGATATCACACATGCAAAAGTTGAAGCTGCTTGATCCTTCTTTTCCTTCCTTGGTCCTTTCTTTCCTTCCTTTCCCTTTGCTTTCTTTTACTTCCTTGATCCAAAGCTAGAGTGCTCCAAGAAAACTCTAAGTGGCCAAGAGTGAGAGAGAGAGTAATGAGAGAGCTCCAAACTTGAACTGGACAAGAGCTTCACATTGACCAAGCTTGAGCCAAGAGCTTGCCAACTGATCCTCAGAAGCCTTTTTGATAATGAAGCCTCTATTTTTTTCATTTTCCATTATTTTCCTCCAATTTCCTCCTCATATGAAACTTATGACATTTTACCTTCCTTTTCTCCTAATTTCCTTTATTTTCATAAATAAATGTGCCAAAAATGCCTCTTTTTTTTTATTCCTTTCCCTTAGCCTTTGCTAATTTCCTTAGCCAAACACACACATCCAGTGATGCCCACTAGGATATTTTTGCCCAAAATTCAACTTGGAATACATCTCCTTTACCCATGGTCTTATTTTTCCTTCATTTACTTTATTACATGAACTTTTAACCAGGGCTGTTATAGAACCTTCACCCTTAGGGAACACTGCCCTTGAGTTAAACCACACCAAGACCTCAACAAGACCGCTAAAAATCAAACATACTACCCATGGAACTTTATAAATTAGTGCATTGCAGTATTTACAATTAATGACCTACACAAAAGTAAAACATCATGATAACACGACAATATAATAACTATACTACATACTGGATATTTATAACACAACTCATTATGGTATTTAAAATTACTGCATATACATATATGCAAATTTTCTAAACTAACAAATAAAAGGATATGATGCCTGTATCAATCAACAAGGGAATCCGTAGGATCACACCTCCTCCTCAAAGTAATAGCAAGATTCACCTCCTTCCCTGGAAGTCCAGAATCCACTATCACAATCAAAGCTGCATCCAATGTCCAACACTACAATCCCATGCTACATGTCCCCCTCAGCAAATAATTTCTTTCTCATTGCTCCAGGGCACACTCCTAATGTGCATATGATTCCATTTGAAAATGCTAATGACAAAAACCAATATATTTGCTACCTTCCCTTCTCTGCTACATAGTCCCTTGGGAAATCTGGTCACCCCCTTCCATGTAGTCACTCACCTTCCAAGTTCCCTGGCATCTCCTATCTCGGGCGATCCATCCTTTGGCAAGGCTTCTTCACATCGGAAGATCAAACAACCAAGGAATATACCTACCTCAAAACCATCATACCAATCATAGCATGCTCATGGAAATCAATGGACACTATTGGATATCATGTCCCATAATGGTCCTGCTCCTAAAGTGCTTTACCAACATACTCTTGCATGTTCCAATTTCTTTTGATGTTGCTAATTCTTGCAGTCGATTTCAACCGCCCAACCGGGCATGTTCATGCATTCCTATTCCAAGAACATAATATCCATTATATTCAAATAAATCGAAATAACCTCAAATCATACCTCATTGGTAGTTCATAAATAAGGTATATTTGCAATCCTGTTTACTTCCTGTCACAACAAGTCAAACTAGCATATTTGACCAAACCATCATGTATAAACATATCACATCAATTTAGCTCAAAACACAACCATCATAAATCAACAACATAAATCACATGTAACCATCATAAACCAGAATCATAGATCTCATATAATCATCATATACCATAGTCATAAATCACATGCATAATAAAACTGAAATAAAATTTTGGTACTTATCCTTTCATCAATCCTTCGCTTCTACCTTTGTCTTTATTCCGTACGAACTCCAGATCAGTTGGCATACCTGAAAAACATCTAGTGCCTTCTCCTCAACCATGTGCACATACACATTGTGTGCTTCACACATAGACAACCACACATGGCATACAACACCATGCAATACATGCAACTAATAACGCGTGCCTTCAACACATTATGTATGAGATGTGCACAATACCACACATACACCAATACCATATGTACAAGGTACCACCTCCACAACATGTGCAGAACATCACATGTACATGACACCACCTGTACAATGTACATACTGCCATATGTACATTGCACCATTGTCCAACATGCACACAATACCACATGTACACAGTACCACATGCACGACATGTACGTGACACCACATGTACACAATGCTATGTGAATGGCATGTACACAACACCACCTTCACACAACACCACTTGTACAACATGTACACAACACCACATGCTCACAACACCTCTTGTACAATCATACATACAACACCATATGTTCATAGTGCCACATGTACAACATGCACACAACACCACATGTACATAGCATTGCATATCCAAAATGTACATAACATCATCTATACACAATACTGCATATGTAATATCCACACAACACTACCTGCACATAACATCACATATGCAACATATGCACAACAATAGTACCACACATCCAAAACCACATTGTCTTTACCAAGCAACCTTGCTTCCAGTGTCTTATCCATTCTTGTCCCAACATGTCACATACCACACTGCTTTCATTTCGCTATTGTATCCCTCAGTATAACCTGTCCATAACATAGACATAATATAATCACATAATATAAACTCACAACCATATGATACTGACCTTGTAAATTTGTCATGACCACTCTTTTCAATTAATTCCTCGTAAGACCAAGAACCTCTTCATGCCATTCACCTGCATAAGAAATCATTCCTCCACAAGAACGATCCCTGACAACCCTATCAGAATGCGGCATAGATATATACATATATACACATATACATTTATAATCATTAGTGTAAAACAATCACCTTCTTCTCAGACAACGAGATACATGCATACATGTATACATATAACCATTAGCATAATCATGACCATAACAAAATTCCCAAATATTATAAGGTCTAAGTTAGAAAACTTCCTTATTCATGCATAACATTGAGAACCATTGTTCCCAACTTATTCAAACCATCTGACACATTAGGTCCATTTACTTTACCTTTTTTGGTTACCCTTCACATGTCTTTACTGTCACTATCTGTTTACCACTATGGACCAACTAGTCCAAATGACTATCATAGTATTACCTTCCATTGTGCTTAATCATGCAAAAATATTCATCTGAGTCTTACATTACCTATTGGGTACCACACAACTCTCCCCAAGCTCCATTAACTTTCCTCTTTCCCAAACAATTCCCAAGACTCAAAACATAAAAGGAAAGCCAAGAATCAAACAATAAGAAAACCATGAAAACCAATAACAATACAACACCACAAACAAAGTGGCATAGTTATGCACCAGACGCACTCAAAATCGAGAATCAAGTGAAACAATCACAAAATACCAAAGCACAAGATTAACAACAGACACCATGAATCAATCCCCATGGTTCCCAAGGAAAGCTCAACCTGAGCCTTCTTCAAGATTCATGGAAATATCTCTTGCCATGAAACTCCCTACATCATACCACCATAAACACATAATTGTTAGTGCATAAATAAATATAACCATACACAAGATACCTTATCTTGTTGTGCCAAGTATGTTGCCTTGTAGTTGAACACGTCCATGCCATCTCTCAAGGGATTCCAATTCCCTCTACAAATCCACCGGTAACTAGAGACTAGCTAATATACCTGTCAATTACATGTCCATGAATATAGCACATATCCACATAATTTCAGACAAATCAAGGTTAAGAAGACTTCCTATGTGCAAAGTACTCATTATTTTGGAATTGGGGTTTCCAAACATAGCCAAAGAAATTCTTTCCCATTTCCTTTCCTTTACCTTTTTACCTTGTTGCAATCGAGGCTTATTATGTACTATCACATCACCCAACTATTAGTTATATAAACACATCAAATATTACCTTGTCATGCTAATACCAAGCATGTTCCTGCAACTTCTCACACATGTCAACCACATGTTCTAAATATCAAGACAATCATACCT
>APFE031442713.1:166505-181853 GCA_000404065.3 Pinus taeda
CTTCAGGCCAGTATAGGAGAATTTTCAAATATCTTCAAGGAACTCAAAACTATGGCTTATGGTATCCTAGAGATACAGATCTCACACTTCATGCTTATACAGATGCAGATTGGGCTGGAAGCGTGGATGACATGAAGAGCAAAAGTGGTGGTGCATTCTTTATGGGTTCCAGATTAGTATCTTGGTTCAACAAGAAACAGAGTTCGATTGCTTTATCTACATCTGAAGCAGAATATGTGGCTGCTGCATATTGTTGCACCCAACTTCTATGGATGAGAAGACTTTGCAGGATTTTCAAATCACTTGTACACCACCTATCTCCATCTTATGTGATAATGCAAGTGCAATAAACATTTCAAAGAACCCAGTCATGCATTAAAAGACCAAGCACATACCGATCAAGTATCACTTTCTCTGGGAACAAGTGTTGGAACAAAAGGTTAAGTTGGAGTATGTTCCTTCTAAGGAACAAGTAGCTGATATTCTCACCAAACCACTGCCCAGGGAAACTTTTGAATATCTCAGACAGAAGCTGGGAGTAGTTGATGTATCATCTTGTTGTTAAATCTTGTATGTTTCAGAGAAAAATGGGTGTACGCGTGTTGGATGAGGAGAATCCACGTACATACACCGGTTTTTGCAGAGAAAGTCGCGTATATGGAGGTTTGATGGATATCAGAAGGAGAAGGCTCTGATTGAAGATATTTTGATGTGGGTCTGACAAAGACCATCTGGCACAGGTTCAGGGGGAGAAGATAATCTTCTAATAATGCATTGTTGGCATTACCTTAGAAGCTTTCGATTCTGGTTCATAGTTGTTGTTCATTTCAGGTGGAACAGAGGCAGAGGGAGAATAGAAGGAAATCTTGGTTGTTGATCTGAATGGTGATTGACAGTTGCTGCTGCTATCAGTTGTTGGTGACTTTCATAAGTCATATATTTCGTCTCTATGTCATGTATCTCTTTCTTATATGGTGTCAAGGTCATGTAACGGCCTATATTGGTTTCCCCACTATGCCTGGGATGAAGATGTAATGTATTTGTTCATTATATGTAAATTTTTGATGCATTCCCACTTGGTTGGGTAGATGATCCCCACTTGGTTGGGTGATGGATGTATCTAAGTGAGTCCTTTGGTGATAGGAAGGTCTTGTATGATGTATAGGTCTTGGTTCTTCTTGAAGAAAAAAAAATTGCAGATCTTGCCTTCAGTCAAGGGGAGTATGGTCAGCTAAGCAGAACAGAGATCTCAGCATGTACTCAGGGGGAGAACAACCCTTTACCCTTGATGACAAAGGGGGAGAGATCTTGGTGTTGCCATCAAGTCCAAAGGGGGAGATTGTTGGAATTATGGCACAGATTTGGAGCTATGGCACAGGTGTTGTCCTTGATGGCAACTCTCTTTGGTAACAGATCTCAGTTCAGGCACTCAGAGTGAAGAAAAAGACATATACGCAGGATCATCTAAACAAAGACGTGTATACACGAGGGTTATACATTGAAAAAATGCGTATATGTTGGGGATCATACTTTTGGTCCATGGTAGTTAGTCCTTGGGATTTGAACCTATGTTTTGGATCATGGCGTCTCGTCAGATGTGTTGATCACTAGTTTTGGGTTCATGGTATTGAAATGTTATGGTTTTGGACCATGGTATTGAGGAAGGCCTAAGACTATAAAAGAGGAAGGAGATCATGTGGCAAAGAATCATCCACATTATTATTGAATATCTGATAAAGTGCTAGAGCTGGTATATTGGTAATTGGGTTTTGTGATGCAGATCTTGATCTGAATGAAGGAGGAACCTTAGCGCAAAAGAAGGATAAGATCTATTCATGGGTCATAATCTTTAAGCTTGAATGATAATATCTTTGTATGATTTTTGTCTGCTAGATGTGGCGCTTACTTGATCTATAAGTCTGATAATCTGGGTTAATTAGTGATTGAATATCTGAAAGAGTGAATTGTCCTTTATAGATCTGTATGCAGGTTAAGTGAAACGAAGGCGCGTATACACGCAGGTTCAGTGAAGACAAAGCGCATATACGCAGGTTGTTTTATACATAGAAGCGTATGCACGCATGATTCAGGTTGATAAAGTGGCGTATATGTTTTAAACTGTGATCTTGTTGCTTCTGCTCATTGCTGTTGTGTTATGGGTTCTGTTTTGGTGTGTGGTTTCTGGTATTGTGTTTTGGGTACAGCTGTCAGAGAGATATCTACTTGATTCAGATCAAATTGGTGAAAGGTGATTGGTTGATGGAGAAATTCTTAATGATTGATTGATGTTCATGGATCCAGTTTGAAAGTTTATGAAACGTGGTCCCTGGAAGAAAGAGAAGGTTGTAGCCTTCTATAGTCCAGCACCTACGTACTAGTATCTTGGCTAGTGCAAGAGCTAAAGGGGGTTGTAGCTCCCTTCCAGGAGAAGTTGGAAAACGAGAGAGAGTTGTAGCTGTCTGCAGGTTGCAGCATGCGTACTGGTAAAGGTTTGCACCAGTACATTGTAAACAGAAGTTTCTAATTAAAGAAAGATAGAGACGAATTGCAGCAGGTGGTTTTCACCCACATTGGGTTTCCACCTTATATCTTGTGTTCTTGTGTGTGATTGTCTTTCTGGTCTGCTTTACTGTCTCTGGTTACTAGTTTTTTGATTCTGCATCACAGATTAACAATAATCATCAGAAAGTTAAAGTAAATTAAAAGTTTGCTTTGTATACGCGGGTTTCTTTCTGAATAGTTGCGTATATACGTGGGTTTAATTAACTGAAGTAGCGTATACAATTTGGTTTTAGAAAAGGAATAATTGATCTGATAATACTGATTCACCCCCCCTCTCAGTATTATTTCCAACATCCTGGTGTCTCTATGTGTGTGCATGCTTTTCTTCTATTGTTCCTTTATGTTTCATTGCATTGATGATGATGATGTTGATATTTCTATATAATTACATATGTTGATGAATATCAGTGTAGATATTAATAATGTAATGACGATACGGGGTGAACTTAATGTATTAATGAAGAAATGAAATTATCAAAGCAAAGAAGAATGTATCCGTGTGAAAAATTAACATGGTATTAGAGTTGGGCTGAAGAAAATTGATGGAGATCACCTTGATGATGACACCTTTGATGGAAGAAAGAAGTGGATGGTGGATACCTAAAAGAATTCTAGGCTTTGAATAAATCCCTAGGCAAATTTATTATTATGGTTTGATGGATTATATGAGGTTAGGATTGGAGAGAAAACCCTGGTTTATGGAAACAACATGAGATATGGAACCTATCTACTTAATGTGAAGATGCTCAAGCACTTGAGAAATATTTGAAGAAGCCCTAGATGGGATAATCCCTAGTAGACCTGGTTGGATAATTGAAGGAGTGATAATCCCTAGTAGACCTAGTTCTCTAATTGGTATATGGACCATGGACATTGATGGCTCTTGAAGATTGGTTCAAGAGGGAGAGGATCACCTCTCATTGAAGATAAGTATTTATTGACTTATGATGCCTCTTAATTTTGTTTAGACCTATGGATATGATGATTATATTTATTTCTTATACTTCCTGCATATGTATTTGAGTATATGGATGTTTCTAACCTCCTTGATGAGATGTGATGAGTAGATCCTTTTCGAGGATCATTTGAGATGCAGGCTAGATTTGGAAAGAGGTAAAGAGGTACTTGATGAAAAGATGACAAGCACTACAAGTTGCCTATGAGAAGGTGTATAGGTACTTGAATACCACAATGTATGCATGGTATGTTGTATTTCAGCTATAACATTGATGGCTAGGTAAGCGCTAAGGTATGATGAGAATGTCTCTTTATTTGATGGTTCATACATGCATATGAAAGTGACTTGGATCTATGTTTTCTATGATGAAATGATGCATTTGGTGTTGAACATTTTGATCTTCTTGAATTCTATGAGGCTATCTAACGTTGACACATTGATACACTTTATGATTGGCTAACATCCATCGATTAGACATCTTGATCCTATAAATAAGCTAGCATCTTGACATTAGTAAATGATACTCTCCATATTTTTCATGATGGATTTCATATAAAAGGATAGCTCATTGACTCCTATACATAATTCTATTGATAATGCTTTGTTGGAAATACTGAGAGGGGGGTGAATCAATATTTCTTATTATCTTTTTTTAATTTTTTTTTTTATTTTTCTAGTGATTGCCAACAACATATATAGATATGTGTATGTATACATAGAACACAAAAATCAACAGCTGAAATTAATGCTTTTATTAAAACTGAAGACAATGTAATGAAATAAATACAATATAAGTATAAATATGATTGTGAATAGTTGCCAAGCTCCAACTTGGATTTTAGTGAGGCTCCAACCTCCATAGCACCAACTCTGTTTTGCAGTGATTCTGCACTTAGGAGCACCTACCCCCAATGACTTCAGTCCAGTTATGAGGCTCCAACCTCTTGGGTTCCAACCCAACCTTGGTATAAATAGGTATGTTGTTGCACTCTATTCAGCTGAGGTTGTCTCACTTCTGCTCTCCTGCCTCTGCTGCTTCTACTACCTCTACACCCTGGTTCTTCACCACACCAACAACCCCAACAGTTCTCTATTTTCACTGTTTTATACACCTCCATTCATTTGTCCATTCGTTTCTGCTTACTCGATGGATCTTTGGCTTCCTCCTCACTCGCTTGAGCTTCAGATTTCTAAACACTCACTCGACCTTATGGCTTCCCTCCTCCATTCACTTTAGCTTCCTCATGTTTACCTTCGATTGATGTGCTGAAAATATAATGTCGTCGCAGAAAAATGTTGGTGTTTCAACAATGGAGAAATTGGTGTTACATCAACGGGAAAAATGGGAAAAGTTGGTGTTTCAGTAAGACTACTTATCTACTGGAAACTTCTACCCTTCGAATTCCTCCTCTCTTGTTGGTCCTTCGACCCTCTTTTTGTTCTGCTGGACCCTATTTCTGTTCTTCTATTTTCTCCAAATTTTTCAACAGTGTTCAACAGCTGCAGCAGCCTTCACCAGCGTTCACCAGCAACTTCATACAACGCTTAACCACCTCTACTCCTCTTGGCTCCTCTTGGCTTCGATGGCTTTGTGTGCTCCTCTTCTTTGGCTCTGTCTCCTTCCTTGAATATTGCCATATTGACATCAATGACAATCTGTGTCCAACAATATCCCCCTTTGTTATTGATGGCAATATTCTTTTGCTCTCTCCCCCTTTGTTATTGATGGCAATATTCTTCTGCTCTCTCCCCCTGTAACATCAATGGCAAAGGAATGCATACAGACTCCCCCTGTCAACTTGCTCCCCCTGTCCTTCTACATCTTTATGAATGAACTTGAGTGATGATAAAGAAATAACCCCCATCTTTTGATGTAGATGTTCGAATGCTTCTCGAGGAAGAGGTTTTGTGAAAATATCAGCTATCTACTCCTTAGTACTGATATATTCCATGACAATGTTTTGTTCAGCTACTTGCTCACAGAGGAAATGATACTTGATTGGTATGTTTTTGGTTCTTGAGTGCATCACTGGATTTTTGCTGAGACTGATAGCACTTGTGTTGTCACAATAGATGGTAATTGGTTTAACTGTACATATGTCGAGATATTTTAGAGCTTCCTTCATCCATAGTATCTGAGTACAATAGTCTGCTGCAGCCATATACTCGGCTTCGGCTGTGGATAATGATATGGATGACTGTTTTTTGTTGAGCCAGGATACCAAACAGTCTCCTAGGAAGAATTCATTTCCACTAGTACTTTTCCGATCATCTATACTTCTATCCCAATCAGCATCGGTGTATGCAATTATAGTCAGTGTTGAGTTCTTTGGGTACCAAAGACCGAAATCAGAAGTTCCCTTCAGATATCTGAGGATCCTTTTTACAGCTAATAAATGGGATTGTTTGGGATTAGATTGAAATCTTCCCACCATTCCCATTGCTTGCATTATGTCTAGTCGTGTAGTTGTTAATTATAGAAGGGCTCTGATCATTGACCTGTAATGAGTTAAATCCACTAGAGGGGAGTCATCATCTTTGCTCAGTTTGCAGTTTGTGGTCATAGGTGTGCTCATGGGTGCACAGTCCTCCATTCCATATTTTTTGAGCATATCTTTTAGATATTTGGTTTGAGATATACACAATCCTGCTCTAGTTTGAGATATTTGAAGTCCAAGGAAGTGGGACAACTCTCCTATCATTGACATCTCAAACTCTTTTGACATGTTTTGAGGAAATTCATGGCTCATTTCATCATTATTACTAGCAAAAATCAGATCATCGACATAAACAAGAGTAGCTAGTAACTTACCTTGATCTATGTTTATGTATAGATTACTTCTAGCCACTCCCTTTTTGAAGCCTTGTTGTTGCAAGTGATGATCCAATCTTGCATACCAAGCTCTAGGAGCTTGTTTCAATCCATATAAATCCTTTTTCAACATACAGACTAGGTCCTTTCCTACTGTCAGATCAAAACCTTCTGGCTGCTCCATGTAGACTTCCTCTTTGAGTTCCCCATTTAGAAATGTTGGTTTCATGTCCATTTGATAGATTTTGAATCCTTTTGAGCAAGAAAATGCTAAGAACATCCTGATAGCTTCCATACGGGCCATTGGTGCAAATGTCTCTTCAAAGTCAATTCCTTTAATTTGTGAATAGCCTTTGCAAACAAGACTTGCCTTGTTTCTGATAACCTGTCCTTCCTCATTCATTTTATTTTTGAACACCCATTTGGTTCCTATTATGTTTTTGTCCTTTGGACGAGGTACCAACTCCCATGTCTTGTTCTTCTCAATTTGGGACATTTATTCTTCCATGGCTTTTACCCAATGAGGATCCTTACTTGCTTCTGCAAATGTTTCTGGTTCTATCATAGATAAGAGGGCAATGACTTTTCTCTTGGGTGAGGTTGTTATCCTTCTTTGAGTCTGCACACCTTCATCTCTATCACCAATGATCTATTCTTCTAGATGATATCTTTCAACATACTTCATCTTTGAAGGGGTATGAGGTGGTTCTATTTTCTCTTCTTCTTCTTCCTCATCTATCTCTTCTTCTTTAGGTTCTTCTTCTATAATGAGAAAGTCATCTTCATGTTCTTCAATTTCCTTTACTGGAAGTTCTTCATCAACCTTTACATCAATGCTTTCCACTATTTTCTTCAGCCGATAATTGTAGCACTTGTAAGCCTTGCTTCATGTAGAGTATCCAAGAAATATCCCTTCATCAACCCGAGAATCAAACTTTCCTGGTCAACCATCATTTATTTTTATGAAGCACTTGCTTCCAAATATCTTGAAATACTTCACTGAAGCAGGTCTTCCGTTCCATAGCTCATAAGGAGTTTTTTCATAATTTGGTCTTAATTGAGTTCGATTCAGTGTATAGATAGCTACCCCGACTACTTCTCTCCATAATCTAGGCTGTAGGTCTACTGCTAATAGCATAGTTCTTGCCATTTCTTGGACTGTTTGGTTTCTTCTTTCAACTACCCCATTTTGCTGAGGTGTTCTGGCAGCAGAGAATTCTCTTTTAATTCCATGAATGTTACAGAACTCACTAAACTCGTTTGATGTGAATTCTCCTCCTTTGTCTGTTCTGAGGCACTTAATTTTTTAATATTTTTCGTTTTCTACAAGGGCTTTTAGATAGATAAAACACTCAAAAGTTTCAGATTTATACTTTATGAAATATATCCACATCATTCTAGTGTAATCATCAACAAATAACACAAAGTACCTTTCTCCTTCGAGTGCTTGATTTCTAGTTGGCCCACACACATCAGCATGGATGATCTCCAAGGGCTTCGATGTATAGTGTTACTTTGTCTTGTGGTTGGTTCTGATATGCTTTCCATGTTGACAAGGACCACATACTCCTTGATTTGGTTTGAATAGCTTTGTAATGTCTCGTACAACTTTGATCTTGTTGAAATTGATCAGATTTTCGAAGCTTGTATGTCCAAGTCGCTTGTGCCACAACCAACTCTCATCTGTCTGACTCACGTAGCATTTATTTTCTTGAATCTTGTTCAGTATGTAGATGTTGTTTGGTGTTCTCACCCCATTTGCCACAAGTTTCCCTGAGGCAGAGTTCCTTATTTCATAGTCTTTGGTGTTGAAAAAAACCTTATGTCCTTGATCACAGATTTGGCTGACACTCAGGAGGTTGTGTTTGAGTCCGTCAACTAGTAGAGTACCTTGAGCTTTTCCTTTTCCATTGATCAGAGTAATTGTTCCTTTTCCTGAAATTTTTCTTGATCCACTTCTAAAGGACACATTGCCTTCCTTTTTGCTCAGTGAGACAAACTTCCTTCTGTCTCCTGTCATGTGTCTGGAGCACCCACTATCTACAAACCACTGGTTTTCATTATTTTGAGCATATAGAGCTAGGCCGCATTTATCAATGCTGGAGTTCTTGCTACTCGTCTTTCTTCCTTTGAGTGGGCAGTCTTGTTCATAGTGTCCATTATTGTAGCAGAAAGAGAAAATAGATCAAATTTGGTCAAGGGATCAAATGGATTGAACGTTTTGATTTGTCCCTGCCTTTTGGGGGCATATGAGTTGATTATTCGGTCCTTTAAATTTTTCTTTTCACTTTTGCAAGCCATACAATGTCTAGCTTGATAACTGAAGTTTTTACAGTGAAAGCAGTGTCCAAGAAAGATGGTTTTGTACTTGTTGAAGCAACCACGATTTGAGTCGATTTCCATCCTGGGAATTACTCCTCCCTCGTTCTTCGGATTTGTGATGGGCCCTTGGTGGAGTACAGTTTTGTATTTTCTATAGTGTCCATGATTCGACTCCACATCCTTCTTTGGAGTAATTCTCTCTTCATTCTTGGGGTCTGGGATGCACTTTTGATGACATATGTTTTCATCTTTTGGATTGCAGGAAAGTGCATCGACATAGATTTTCACACTAATCTTAGTGCTTGAGGATTCTCCTTTGAAACCTATTCTAGACTTGTCATGTTGAGTTTTTTGATTTTTCAGAATAGTCTCAAGTATTTGAGAGCTTTTACAACCCTTTTTAATTTGCTCCAACTCCTTTCTCAGAGACACTATTTTGGCCTCGCGTTCTTCACAAGTCTCTTCTTTTTCTTTAAGCTTTGCTTCCAAGAGATCTTCTCTCCTTCTTATTTGCTCGTTTTCCACTTTGAGAGAAATAATTTTGTTTTTTAGTTTCTCATTTTCTTCAATGGTACTTATTAATAGTTCATCTACATTTCCTTCCAGCCCTGAGTCATCATCATCTGCGAGTGTCATGAATAATGCTTCTTGGCTTTCATCATGATCACTTTCCTCATCTGATTTCTTTTTGATGACCATAAACTCATCCTCATCAAACTCATCTTGCTTGGAGAAGAAGTTTTTCTTATTGAACCCTTTCTTTTTATGTGCCATTCTTTTAGAATTTCCTTCATCATCACTGTCATGTTTATGAGGACATTTTGCTGCATAATGGCCTGTTTTACCACATTTAAAATAGATAAGAGGATACTTGCCTTTAAGCTTAGATCCTCTCTTCAACTTTCGTACAAATTGAGCCAATTCGGATTCCACATCTGACTCATCACTACAGTAATTCCTTTCCTTGCCCTTCTTTGACTTTGAGGCCTTGAATATTGCATCTTTGGAGCTTGGGCCACCTTTCCTCATTTCATAGGCAGTGAGAATTCCATGGAGTTCATCCATTTTGAGGGTATCTAGATCCTTTGCTTCTTCTATAACGCTTATTTTGGAGTCAAATCTGTCTGGAAGAGACCTTAATACCTTTTGAACAATGGTACTTTCTTCAACATTTTCGTCCAATCCTTTCAGGGAATTTACCACTTCAGCTACTCGAAGGGGGTATGCTGAAATGTCTTCTTCATCTTCCATCCTCAAACTTTCATATTGTCTTCGGTGAGTTTGAAGCTTTGCCTTTTTTACTTTTGAGTCTCCATCGTACAAGCTAACTAGCTTCTCGCACATTTCTTTGGCAGATGTACAACGCGTGATTTTTGTAAACTCAGAATCAGTGATTCCACTGGTGATGGAGTTCATGGCCTTTGCATTTGCGATGTAGGCTTTCCTCTAGTCTTGGTCCGTTGGAAGAGTGGTAGTCGTTTTGTATTCATTTTGAACAAAATGCGAGACTTCAGGTCCAAGGGACATTAAATAGTAGGTCATTATTTTCTTCCAGAAACCAAAGTTAGTGCCATCGAACAAAGGAGGTCTTCCTGATGCTTCGTGATTTCTCATCATGGTTGTGGATCCTTCTTCAAGCTATTAGGCTAGTATGAAGAAGCCTGCTTTGATACCAATTGTTGGAAATACTGAGAGGGGGGTGAATCAGTATTTCCTATTATTTTTTTTTAATTGTTCTAGTGATTTCCAACAACATATATAGATATGTGTATGTATACACAGAACACAGAAATCAACAGCTGAAATTAATGCTTTTATTAAAACTCAAGACAGTGCAATGAAATAAATACAATATAAGTATAAATCTAATTATGAATAGTTGCCAAGCTCCAACTTGGACTTCAGTGAGGCTCCAACCTCCATAGCACCAACTCTTTTAGCAGTGGTTCTGCACTTAGGAGCAGCTACCCCTAATGACTTCAGTCCAGTTCTAAGGCTCTAACCTCTTGGGCTCCAACCCAACCTTGGTATAAATAGGTATGTTGTTGCACTCTATTCAGCTGAGGTTGTCTCACTCTTGCTCTCGTGCCTCTACTGCTTCTACTGCCTCTACACCCTGGTTCTTCACCACACCAACAGCTCCAACAATTCTGTGTTTTTACTATTTTATACACTCTCATTCATTTGTCCATTCATTTCCTCTTACTCGATGGATCTTTGGCTTCCTCCTTGCTCGCTTGAGCTTTGGCTTCCTCAACACTCGCTCGACCTTATGGATTCCCTCCATTCACTTTAGCTTCCTCATGTTTACCTTCGATTGATGTGCTAAAAATATAATGTCGTCACGGAAAAAGGTTGGTGTTTCAACAATGGAGAAATTGGTGTTTCAGCAACGGGAAAAATGGGAAATGTTGGTGTTTCAGCAAGACTGCTTCTCTATTGGAAACTTCTACCCTTCAAATTCCTCCTATCCTATTGGTCCTTTGGCCCTCTTTTTGTTCTGCTGGTCCCTCTTTCCGTTCTGTTGTTTTCTCCAACTTTTTCAACAGTGTTCAACAGTTGTAGCAGCCTTCACCAGCGTTCACCAGCAACTTCATACAACGCTTAACCACCTCTACTCCTCTTGGCTCTGATGGCTTTGTGTGCTCCTCTTCTTTGGCTTTGTCTCCTTCCTTGAATATTGCCATATTGACATCAATGACAATCTGTGTCCAACAATATCCCCCTTTGTTATTGATGGCAATATTCTTCTTCTCTCTCCCCCTTTGACATCAATGGCAAAGGAATGCATACAGACTCCCCCTGTCAACCTGCTCCCCCTGTCCTGCTACATCTTTATGAATGAACCTGAGTGATGATAAAGAAATAACCCCCATCTTTTGATGCAGATGTTCGATTGCTTCTCGAGGAAGAGGTTTTGTGAAAATATTAGTTATCCGCTCCTTAGTACTGATATATTCCAGGACAATGTTTTGTTCAGCTACTTGCTCACAAAGGAAAAGATACTTGATTGGTATGTGTTTTGTTCTTGAGTGCATCACTAGATTTTTGCTGAGACTGATAGCACTTTTGTTGTCACAATAGACGGTACTTGGTTGATTTGTACATATGTCGAGATCTTTTAGAGCTTCCTTCATCCATAGCATCTGAGTACAACAGTCTGCTGCAGAAATATACTCGGCTTTGGCTGTGGATAATGATATGGATGATTGTTTTTTGCTGAGCCAGGATACCAAACAGTTTCCTAGGAAGAATGCATTTCCACTAGTACTTTTCTGATCATCTATACTTCTAGCCCAATCAACATCGATGTATGCAATTACAGTCAGTGTTGAGTTCTTTGGGTACCAAAGACTGAAATCAGAAGTTTCCTTCAGATATCTGGGGATCCTTTTTACAGCTAATAAATGGGATTGTTTGGGAGCAGATTGACCTGTAATGAGTTGCATCCACTAGAGGGGAGTCATCATCTTTGCTCAGTTTGCAGTTTGTGGTCATAGGTGTGCTCATGGGTGCACAGTCCTCCATTCCATATTTTTTTAGCATGTCTTTTAGATATTTGGTTTGAGATATACACAATCCTACTCTAGTTTGAGATATTTGAAGTCCAAGGAAGTGGAACAGCTCTTCTATCATTGACATCTCAGACTCTTTTGACATGTTTTGAGAAAATTCATGGCTCATTTCATCATTATTACTAGAAAAAGTCAGATCATCGACATAAACAAGAGCAGCTAGTAACTTCCCTTGATCTATCTTTATGTATAGATTACTTCCAGCCACTCCCTTTTTGAAGCCTTGTTGTTGTAGGTGGTGATCCAATCTTGCATACCAAGCTATAGGAGCTTGTTTCAATCCATATAAAGCCTTTTTCAACTTACAGACTAGGTCCTTTCCTGCTGTCAGATCAAAACCTTATGGCTGCTCCATGTAGACTTCCTCTTTGAGTTCCCCATTTAGAAATGTTGATTTCACGTCCATTTGATAGATTTTGAATCCTTTTGAGCAAACAAATTCTAAGAACATCTTGATAGCTTGCACACGGGCCACTGGTGCAAATGTCTCTTCAAAGTCAATTCCTTCAATTTGTGAATAGCCTTTGTAGACAAGTCTTGCCGTGTTTCTGATAACCTGTCCTTCCTCATTCATTTTATTTTTGAACACCCATTTGGTTCCTATTATGTTTTTGTCCTTTGGATGAGATGCTAGCTCCCATGTCTTGTTCTTCTCAATTGGGACATTTCTTCTTCCATGGCTTTTACCCAATGAGGATCCTTACTTTCTTCTGCAAATGTTTCTGGTTCTATCATAGATAGGAGGGAAATGACTTTTCTCTTGGGTGAGGTTGTTATCCATCTTCAGGTCTGCATACCTTCATCTCTATCACCAATGATTTGTTCTTCTAGATGATATCTTTTGACATACTTCATCTTTGAATGGGTATGAGGTGGTTCTCTTTTCTCTTGTTCTTCTTCCTCATCTATCTCTTCTTCTTTAGGTTCTTCTTCTTCAGTGAGAAAGTCATCTTCATGTTCTTCAATTTCCTTTACTGGAAGTTCTTCATCAACCTTTACATCAATGCTTTCCACTATTTTCTTTAGCCGATAATTGTAGCACTTGTAAGCCTTGCTCCGTGTAGAGTATCCAAGAAATATCCCTTCATCAACCCGAGAATCAAACGTTCCTGGTGAACCATCATTTATTTTTATGAAGCACTTGCTTCCAAAGATCTTGAAATACTTCACTGAAGCAGGTCTTCCGTTCCATAGCTCATAAGGAGTTTTTTCACAATTTCTTCTTAATTGAGTTCGATTCAATGTATAGACCGTTGTCCCTACTACTTCTCTCCAGAACCTAGGTTGTAGGTCTACTGCTAATAGCATAGTTCTTGCCATTTGTTGTACTATTCGGTTTCTTCTTTCAACTACCCCATTTTGCTGAGGTGTTCTGGCAGCCGAGAATTCTCTTTTAATTCCATGAATGTTACAGAACTCACTTAACTTGTTTGATGTGAATTCTCCTCCTCTGTCCGTTCTGACGCACTCAATTTTTGAATTTTTTTCATTTTCTATAAGGGATTTTAGATTCTTAAAACACTCAAAAGTTTCAGATTTATACTTTATGAAATATAGCCACACCATTCTAGTATAATCATCAACAAATAACACAAAGTACCTTTCTCCTTGCAGTGCTTGATTTCTAGTTGGCCCACACACATCAGCATGGATGATCTCCAAGGGCTTCGATGTATAGTGTTCCTTTGGTGGTTGGTTCTGGTCTACTTTCCATGTTGACAAGGACTACATACTCCTTGATTTGGTTTGAATAGCTTTGGAATGTCTCATACAGCTTTGATCTTGTTGATATTGATCCGATTTTCGAAGCTTTTATGTCCAAGTCGCTTATGCCACAGCCAACTCTCATCTGTTTGACTCACGTAGCATTTATTTTCTTGAATCTTGTTCAATATGTAAATGTTGTTTGGTGTTCTCACCCCTTTTGCCACAAGTTTCCCTGAGGGAGAGTTCCTTATTTCACAATCTTTGGTGCTGAAAACAACCTTATGTCCTTGATCACAGATTTGGCTGACACTCAGGAGGTTGTGTTTCAGTCCGTCAACTAGTAGAGCATCTTGAGCTTTTCCTTTTCCATTGATCAGAGTAACTGTTCCTTTTCCTACAATTCTACTTGATCCGCTTCCAAAGGACACATTCTCTTCCTTTTTTCTCAGTGAGACAAACTTCCTTCTGTCTCCTGTCATGTGTCTGGAGCACCCACTATCTACAAACCACTGGTTTTCATTATTTTGAGCATATAGAGCCAGGCCGCATTTATCCATGTTGGAGTTATTGCTACTCGTCTTTCTTGCTTTGAGTGGGCAGTCTTGTTCATAGTGTCCATTATTGTAGCAGAAAGAGAAAATCAGATAAAATTTGGTCAAGGGATCAAATGGATTGAACGCTTTTATTTGTCCCTACCTTTTGGGGGCATATGAGTTGATTATTCGGTCCTTTAAATTTGTCTTTTCACTTTTGCAAGCCATATAATGTCTAGCTTGATGACCGAAGTTTTAATAGTGAAAGCAGTGTCCAAGAAAGATGGTTTTGTACTTGTTGAAGCAACCATGATTTGAGTCAATTTCCATCCTGGGAATTACTCCTCCCTCGTTCTTCGGATTTGTGATGGGCCCTTGGTGTAGTACAGTTTTGTATTTGCTGTAGTGTCCATAATTCGACTCCACATTCTTCTTTGGAGTAATTCTCTCTTCGTTCTTGGGGTCTGTGATGCACTTTTGATAACATATTTTTCATCTTTTGGATTTCAAGAAAGTGCATCGGCATAGCTTTTCACTCTAATCCTAGTGCTTGAGGATTCTCCTTTGAAACCTATTCCAAACTTGTCATGTTGAGGTTTTTGATTTTTCAGAATAGTCTCAAGTATTTGAGAGCTTTTACAGCCCTTTTTAATTTGCTCCAACTCCTTTCTCAGAGACACTATTTCGGCCTCGCGTTCTTCACAAGTCTCTTCTTTTTCTTTAAGCTTTGCTTCCAAGAGATCTTCTCTCCTTATTTCCTCGTTTTCCACTTTGAGAGAAATGATTTTGTTCCGTATTTTCTCATTTTCTTCAATGGCGCTTATTAATAGTTCATCTACACTTCCTTCCAGCCCTGAGTCATCATCATCTATGAGTGCC
>APFE031442713.1:197826-235481 GCA_000404065.3 Pinus taeda
TGTATGGTGATACCTGCAAACTTGGAAGTTGTCAGCAATTCAACAACCTCAGAACTACCTACCCAGCCTACTTGCCTAACATTTTTTCTTCTTTTGCTTGGGGTGCACTTAGACTTGCAAACCCAACATACATTTTTCTTTTGATGCTTTCCTATCTACATACTACCCTTATTTCTTCCAGAGCCCAGATTAAACTGTTAGACTCTTCTGTTTCTCTACCTAGTTACGAGTCTGCCAAGATTAAACTGTTTGGATAGAATTACAATCTCTATATTCTAAAACATGAAATTTAAACCTAGGGAGACCAAGATTAAGCTGTTTGGACCTCCCTTTAACTAACAGTAGCGATACCAGGAAAACTTTACAAAATTTGAAGGCAATTGAATGAATCTTGGAGTAGCCTTCTTCATGTGGAGACTTCTTGAGCAAATATGGAGCATTTCAGCAAGCAAAGTACAACATATTTGGCCTGTGAAATGCCAATCATGAAAAATGAATACCTGCTGCAGCAGGAGCTAACATCCCCCACGAAGAGGCTGAATTCTAAGGCGTTGATCTATCTTTTCTATCTTTTTCTTGAGTTGGTTACATAACAAACTTGGACATCAGTGAGGCTCCAACCTCCATAGCACCAACTTTGTTTTGCAGTGGTTTTGCACTTAGGAGCACCTACCCCCAATGACTTCAGTCTAGTTCTGAGGCTCCAACCTCTTAGGCTCCAACCCAAACCTTGGTATAAATAGGTATGTTGTTGCACTCTATTCAGCTGAGGTTGTCTTACTCCTGCTCTCCTGCCTTACTGCTTCTACTGCCTCTACACCTTGGTTATTCACCACACCAACAACTCCAACAGTTCTCTATTTTTACTATTTTATAGACTCTCATTCCTTTGTCCATTCATTTCCGCTTACTCGATGGATCTTTGGCTTCCTCCTCACTCGCTTGAGATTTGGCTTCCTAAACACTCACTCGACCTTCTGGCTTCCCCCCTCCATTCACTTTAGCTTCCTCATGTTTACCTTCGATTGATGTGCTAAAAATATAATGTCGTTGCGGAAAAAGGTTGGTGTTTCAGCAATGGAGAAATTGGTGTTTCAGCAATGGAGAAATTTGTGTTTCAGCAACAGGAGAAATGGGAAAATTTGGTGTTTCAGCAAGACTTCTTCTCTACTCACAACTTCTACACTTCAAATTCCTCCTGTCCTATTGGTCCTTTGACCCTCTTTTTGTTCTGTTAGACCCTCTTTTTGTTTTTCTATTTTCTCCAACTTTTTCAATAGTGTTCAATAGCTGCAACAACCTTCACTAGCATTCACCAGCAACTTCATACAATGCTTAACCACCTCTGCTCCTCTTGGCTCCAATGGCTTTGTGTGCTCCTCTTCTTTGGTTCTGTCTCCTTCCTTGAATATTTCCATATTGACATCAATGACAATTTGTGTCCAACAATCTCCCCCTTTGTTATTGATGGCAATATTCTTTTGCTCTATCCCCCTCTAACATCAATGGCAAAGAAATGCAGACAAGCTCGCCCTGTCAACCTGCTCCCCCTGTCCTGTTACATCTTTATGAATGAACCTGAGTGATGATAAAGGAGTAACCCCCATCTTTTGATGCAGATGTTCGAATGCTTCTCGAGGAAGAGGTTTTATGAAAATATCAGCTATCTACTCCTTAGTATTGATATATTCCAGGAAAAAAAAAAATTCAGCTACTTGCTCACAGAGGAAATGATACTTGATTGGTATGTGTTTGGTTCTTGAGTGCACCACTGGATTTTTGCTGAGACTGATAGCGCTTGTGTTGTCACAATAGATGGTAATTGGTTGATCTGTACATATGTCGAGATCTTTTAGAGATTCCTTCATCCATAGTATCTGAGTACAACAGTCTGTTGCAACAATATACTCGGCTTCGGCTGTGGATAATGATATGGATGATTGGTTTTTGCTAAGCCAGGATACCAAACAGTCTCCTAAGAAGAATGCATTTCCACTAGTACTTTTCCGATCATCTATACTTCTAGCCCAATCAGCATCAGTGTATGCAGTTACAGTCAGTGTTGAGTTCTTTGGGTACCAAAGACTGAAATTAGAAGTTCCCTTCAGATATCTGAGGATCCTTTTTAAGCTAATAAATGGGATTGTTTGGGAGCAGATTGAAATCTTCACACCATTCCCACTTCCTGCATTATGTCTGGTCATGTAGCTGTTAAGTATAGAAGGGCTCTGATCATTGAACTGTAATGAGTTGCATCCACTAGAGGGGAGTCATCATCTTTGCTAAGTTTTTAGTTTGTGGTCATAGGTGTGCTCATGGGTGCATAGTCCTCCATTCCATATTTCTTGAGCATGTCTTTTAGATATTTGGTTTGAGATATACACAATCCTGCTCTAGTTTGAGATATTTGAAGTCCAAGGAAGTGGGACAGCTCTCCTATCATTAACATCTCAAACTCTTTTGAAATGTTTTGAGAAAATTCATGGCTCATTTCATCATCATTACTAGCAAAAATCAGATCATCGACATAAACAAGAGCAGCTAGTAACTTACCTTGATCTATCTTCATGTATAGATTACTTCCAACCACCCCCTTTTTGAAGCCTTGTTGTTGTAGGTGGTTATCCAATCTTGCATACCAAGCTCTAGGAGCTTGTTTCAATCCATATAAAGCCTTTTTCAACTTACAAACTAGGTCCTTTCCTACTGTCAGATCAAAACCTTCTGGCTGCTCCATGTAGACTTCCTATTTCAGTTCCCCATTTAGAAATGCTGATTTCATGTCCATTTGATAGATTTTGAATCCTTTTGAGCGAACAAATGCTAAGAACATCCTGATAGCTTCGATATGGGCCACTGGTGCAAATGTCTCTTCAAAGTCAATTCCTTCAATTTGTGAATAGCCTTTGTAGACAAGTCTTGCCTTGTTTCTGATAACCTGTCCTTCCTCGTTCATTTTATTTTTGAACACACATTTGGTTCCGATTATGTTTTTGTCCTTTGGAGGAGGTACCAGCTCCCATGTCTTGTTCTTCTCAATTGGGACATTTATTCTTCCATGGCTTTTACCCAATGAGGATCCTTACTTGCTTCTGAAAATGTTTCTGGTTCTATCATAGATAGGAGGGCAATGACTTTTCTCTTGGGTGAGGTTGTTATCCTTCTTCGGGTATGCACACCTTCATCTGTATCACCAATGATCTGTTCTTATGGATGATATCTTTCGACATACTTCATCTTTGAAGGGGTATGAGGTGGTTCTCTTTTCTCTTCTTCTTCTTCCTCCTTTATCTCTTCTTATTTAGGTTCTTCTTCTTCAATGAGAAAGTCATCTTCATGTTCTTCAATTTCCTTTACTGGAAATTCTTTATCAACCTTTACATCAATGCTTTCCACTATTTTCTTTAGCCGATAATTGTAGCACTTGTAAGCCTTGCTCCATGTAGAGTATCCAAGAAATATCCCTTCATCAACCCGAGAATCAAAATTTCTTGGTGAACCATCATTTATTTTTATGAAGCACTTGCTTCCAAAGATCTTGAAATAATTCACTAAAGTAGGTCTTTCGTCCCATAGCTCATAAGGATTGTTTTCACAATTTGGTCTTAATTGAGTTCGATTTAGTGTATAGACAGCTGTCCCTACTACTTCTCTCCAGAATCTAGGCTGTAGGTCTGCTGCTAATAGCATAGTTCTTACCATTTCTTGGACTGTTCAGTTTCTTCTTTCAACTACCCCATTTTTCTAAGGTGTTCCGGCAGTCGAGAATTCTCTTTTAATTCCATGAATGTTACAGAACTCATTAAGCTTGTTTGATGTGAATTCTCCTCCTCTTTCTGTTCTGAGGCACTTAATTTTTGAATCTTTTTCATTTTCTACAAGGGCTTTTAGATTCTTAAAACACTCAAAAGTTTCAGATTTATACTTTATGAAATATATCCACATCATTCTAGTATAATCATCAACAAATAACACAAAGTACCTTTCTCCTTGGAGTGCTTGATTTCTAGTTGGCCCACACACATCAGCATGGATGATCTCCAAGGGCTTCGATGTATAGTGTTCCTTTGTCTTGTGGCTGGTTCTGGTCTACTTTCCATGTTGAAAAGGACCACATACTCCTTGATTTGGTTTGAATAGCTTTGGAATGTCTCGTACAGCTTTGATCTTGTTGATATTGATCATATTTTCGAAGCTTGTATGTCCAAGTCGCTTGTGCCACAGCCAAATCTCATCTGTCTAACTCACGTAGCATTTATTTTCTTGAATCTTGTTCAGTATGTAAATGTTGTTTTGTGTTCTCACCCATTTTGCCACAAGTTTCCCTGAGGCAGAGTTCCTTATTTCACAGTCTTTGGTGCTGAAAACAACCTTATGTCCTTGATCGCAGATTTGGCTGACACTCAGGAGGTTGTGTTTGAGTCCGTCAACTAGGGGAGCATCTTGAGATTTTCCTTTTCCATTGATCAGAGTAATTGTTCCTTTTCCTCCAATTCTTCTTGATCTGCTTCCAAAGGACACATTCCCTTCCTTTTTGCTCAATGAGACAAACTTCCTTTTGTCTCCTGTCATGTGTCTACAGCACCCACTATCTACAAACCACTGGTTTTCATTATTTTGAGAATATAGAGCCAGGCTGCATTTATCCATGCTGGAGTTCTTGCTACTTGTCTTTCTTCCTTTGAGAGGGAAGTCTTGTTCATAGTGTCCATTATTGTAGCAGAAAGAGAAAATCAGATCAAATTTGGTCAAGGGATCAAATGGATTGAACGTTTTGATTTGTCCCTGCCTTTTGGGGGCATATGAGTTGATTATTCGGTCCTTTAAATTTTTCTTTTCACTTCTGCAAGCCATACAGTGTCTGGCTTGATGACCGAAGTTTTTACAATGAAATCAGTGTCCAATAAAGATGGTTTTGTACTTGTTGAAGCAACCATGATTTGAGTCGATTTCCATCCTAGGAATTACTCCTCCCTTGTTCTTCGGATTTGCGATGGGCCCTTGTTGGAGTACAGTTTTATATTTGCTGTAGTGTCCATGATTCGACTCCACATTCTTCTTTGGAGTAATTCTCTCTTCATTCTTGGGGTATGGGATGCACTTTTGATAACATATTTTTCCATCTTTTGGATTGCAGGAAAGTGCATTGGCATAGCTTTTCACACTAATCTTAGTGCTTGAGGATTCTCCTTTGAAACCTATTCCAAACTTGTCATGTTGAGGTTTTTGATTTTTCAGAATAGTCTCAAGTATTTGAGAGCTTTTACAACCCTTTTTAATTTGCTCCAACTCCTTTCTCAGAGACACTATTTCGGCCTCGCGTTCTTCACAAGTCTCTTCTTTTTCTTTAAGTTTTGCTTCCAAGAGATCTTCTCTCCTTCTTATTTCCTCATTTTCCACTTTGATAGAAATGATTTTATTCTGTAGTTTCTCATTTTCTTCAATGGCGCTTATTAATAGTTCATCTACATTTCCTTCCAGCCCTGAGTCATCATCATCTGTGAGTGTCATGAATAATGCTTCTTGGCTTTCATCATGATCACTTTCCTCATCTGATTTCTTTTTGATGACCATAAACTCATCCTCGTCAAGCTCATCTTGCTTGGAGAAGAGGTTTTTCTTATTGAACCCTTTCTTTTTATGTGCCATTCTTCTAGAATTTCCTTCATCATCACTGTCATGTTTATGAGGACATTTTGCTACATAATAACCTATTTTACCACATTTAAAACATATAAGAGTATACTTGCCTTTAAGCTTAGATCCTCTCTTCATCTTTCTTACAAATTGAGCCAATTCGGATTCCACATCTGACTCATCACTACAGTCATTCCTTTCTTTCCCCTTCTTTGACTTCGAGGCCTTGAATGCTGCATCTTTGGAGCTTGGGCCACCTTTCCTCATTTCATAGGCAGTGAGAATTCCATGGAGTTCATCCATTTTGAGGGTATCTAGAGCCTTTGCTTCTTCTATAACGCTTATTTTGGAGTCAAGTCTGTCTGGAAGAGACCTTAATACCTTTTGAACAATGGTACTTTCTTCAACATTTTCATCCAATCCTTTCAGGGAATTTACCACTTCAGCTACTCGGAGGAGGTATGTTGAAATTTCTTCTTCATCTTCCATCCTCAAACGTTCAAATTGTCTTCGGTGAGTTTGAAGCTTTTCCTTCTTTACTTTTGAGTCTCCATTGTACAAGCTAACTAGCTTCTCCCGCATTTCTTTGGCAGATGTACAGTGCATGATTTTTGTAAACTTAGAATCAGTGATTCCACTAGTGATGGAGTTCATGGCCTTTTCATTTGCGAAGTAGGCTTTCCTCTCGTCTTGGTCCGTTGGAAGAGTGGTAGTCGGTTTGTATTCATTTTGAACAAAATGCCAGAGTTCAGGTCTAAGGAACATTGAGTAGTAGGTCATTCTTTTCTTCCAGAAACCAAAGTTAGTGCCATCGAACAAAGGAGGTATTATTGATGCTTCGTGATTTCTCATCATGGCTATGGATCCTTCTTCAAGATGTTAGGCTAGTATGAAGAAGCCTGCTCTGATACCAATTGTTGGAAATACTGAGAGGGGTGTGAATCAATATTTCTTATTATTTTTTTATTTTTTTTAATTTTTATAGTGATTGCCAACAACATATACAGATATGTGTATGTATACATAGAACACAGAAATCAACAGCTAAAATTAATGCTTTTATTAAAACTCAAGACAGTGCAATGAAATAAATACAATATAAGTATAAATATGATTGTGAATAGTTGCCAAGCTCCAACTTGGACTTCAGTGAGGCTCCAACCTCCATAGCACCAACTTTGTTTTGCAGTGGTTTTGCACTTAGGAGCACCTACCCCCAATGACTTCAGTCCAGTTCTGAGGCTCCAACCTCTTGGGCTCCAACCCAACCTTGGTATAAACGGGTATGATGTTGCACTCTATTCAGCTGAGGTTTTCTCACTCCTGCTCTCGTGCCTCTACACCCTGGTTCTTCACCACACCAACAGCTCCAACAATTCTTTGTTTTTACTATTTTATACACTCTCATTCCTTTGTCCATTCGTTTCCACTTACTCAATGGATCTTTGGCTTCATCCTCCCTCGCTTGAGCTTCGGCTTCCTCAACACTCGTTCGACCTTCTGGCTTCCCTCCTCCATTCACTTTAGCTTCCTCATGTTTACCTTCGATTGATGTGCTAAAAATATAATGTTGTCGCGGTAAAAGGTTGGTGTTTCAGAAATGGAGAAATTGGTGTTTCAGCATTGGGAAAAATGGGAAAAGTTGGTGTTTCAGCAAGACTGCTTCTCTACTGGCAACTTCTACCCTTGGAATACCTCCTATCCTATTGGTCCTTTGGCCCTCTTTTTGTTCTGTTGGACCCTCTTTCTGTTCTGCTTTTTTCTCCAACTTTTTCAATAGTGTTCAACAGCTACAACAACCTTCACCAACAACTTCATACAACGCTTAACCACCTCTGCTCCTCTTGGCTCCGATGGCTCTGTGTGCTCCTCTTCTTTGGCTTTGTCTCCTTCCTTGAATATTTCCATATTGACATCAATGACAATCTGTGTCCAACATGCTTGTGATTAGCATGATGAAAGCATATGGAAAGAGAGATTGACACTCTTGTTTTTTTGGTAAATCTTTACTGAATGACCTAACTTGAACTTATTGTTCATGATAAGCATGGAAACCTTGATGTTAGAGGTATAACTATGAGATTGATATTCTAGATCTCTTACTACCTATGGTCTTGTCTTAATGGCACATGGTTAAACTGAATGTCTTAACTTGATGGACTGACTTGATAGAAAGAAGTGTTATTGTGTTCATAATATTTGAGATATGATGTTTCATCTATATGATTCTTTGAGTCTAAAGATTAATGTCATCATGTGGACAGAAATGATAGATATATATTTATGATCTAACAGATCTGTTGTTGCTTCAATCTAGCAGAGACAGGTTGATGACATAGATTCCCAGTTAGAGGAATAATCCCTTCCCGAGATTCTTACTCTTATTACTATTTGCATTCTATATTGTTCAAGTATGATTTATGTACATATGACATAATTGATCTGCAACAAAGTCTCAATTTTCAAGCTTGTACAAAAATTAGGTTTTCTACTCCAAACGTAGGCATTGATTTGGGAAATCTCTTCCCTAGACGCTCGCATACTAAGGCCCAAGTAGTGTCCAGGTAGCTAAATATGCTCACATGCTAACCTGAAGGGAGCGTCCAACAGCTTGAATACTGTTGACCATCATCTGAAGCTTTCTGAAGTTGTCTAAACTCTAAATCAAGGTGTCTCTGACATATTCTGCCACTGTAATCTAATTTTTGAAGTTGTTGGGTTAAATTGTCGATCGCATAGAAATGAAGTATTGTGCATGAAATCAGATGGTCACCTGGAAGATGTCAATTCCACAGATGTGTTACATATAGCAAGATTTGCAAGCAGGAAAATATTGAATGTTTTCCATAACATGAACATGTAGACCAAACTTGTGTTTGCAAGTGACTGGGACATACATATAGATATGTGACTATGCTTGTGCTACAATATTTTGGCATGATTTGGCTAATTGATATAGATGAGTAGTCTTTAGTGTTGTGTTATTATACTTGACAATAACTTGGAATTTTGATTGATGATTGCGATATCTTTTGACTATATATTTCTCTACGATAGCGAGTTTTGGATTGACCTAATGTCTACTAATTGGATTTGACAATTCTTGATTTGCACTGATGTCTATGCTATGTATGCATAATTAATTGTTTGGGTATTTGGAAAAATTATTTTGTATTGGCCTCCTTTTTCCTAACACAATGGTTGAGGTATTGATAGTTGTGATTCGACATGAAAATGGAAATTGCATGACTCATCCTTGGTGTAAGAATTTGCACCTAGTGACATAAATGACTTATGAGAATTACTTGATGAAGTTTGGATTGATATTGGATGATTGATTATAACTTGTTGGAATGATAATAAATGAATTCAAGATTTTATATGAGCTCCACCTGTCTCCTCGTTGAAATAATTGATACTTTGATAATGGTTGTGATCTGACTTCTAAACTTTGATAAGTTGAATTTTTTGATGTGATGGTACAACATTGATTTATGTAAGGTTGATTACGTTAGCTTAGCAAGGCATTATGATTAGAGTATTGCATGAAGCAAGCTCCCCAATCCAGATATGTCTATATTTGATAGTAATTCAATGAAGTCAGGATGATGAGTTCTAAGGTATGGCCTTGATGTTGACTATGGTTTTGGTTTTAAAACTTAATGGTCTACTCTTAACAATTGATAAGCCTATGATGATATAAATAAGAGGGAGATGGATTCTAAAGATCAAAATGATGTATCATGGCATGATGGATCAATTTCTTGAATTTGGGAAAGAAATCCTATATTGCAAATCTATTGGAAAATGTTTTTGAATAATGAAAATGAAAATCCTTGGATACTCTGATTTGAATTTCAAAGATGTTGTTGAACTTGACATGGCATCTGACTGTTGATTGAAGCATTGATGTTCTATTTTTGAAAATCCATCTGTATGTATATTTTGTCATGTATATAACCTAAATAAACTCATGAGTGAGCCGCTTCATTCACAAAGAATTTCCACCGAGAATCCTTTGAAATGTCTGCATGAGATATTCTATTTTTGAGACTGAGATAGTTCTCCTATGATATGTGACTGCATTGAGGTATTGTTGTTGATAGAGATTATTGTCAAGCACATTTTGATGCTTCTTTAGTATGATATCTGCCTTGATATCTTGGATGAGAGTTCCTTAGTACGATTCATGATGAGTATGATGTTGCTAGCATGGCTAGTTGTGAGGAAGGATGAAGAAGCTCCTTAGAGAGTTGTCTGAGCATGATCTAGATATGACACAGATACATTGTGATGACATAGAGTGAGTTTTGATTGGTAGAAAGTCCCATATTTATAGTTGGGACTAGGATACTCTCATATATTGAGACAGTGCAACTATTCGAAACAAGCTCAGGCTTGTGGTTGGTACCTTCTTAAGAGGGAGGATTATTATTGTATCCTTTTGTGATTTATATGATTATTTATGTTCTTACATGATATTTGATTTGATGTCCTATATGAATATGAGACAACTTCTACTGAGACAAGTTGATACCATATTTGAGCGTGATGAGATCAACGCTATTCGAGGACACTAAGCCAACTCTTCCTCCCTGTCTAAGCTCCTAGGGTGAGGAATTGAGATGGAGGGCTCATGGGGTTGAGGAAACTCTAGACAATAGGGTATAACCGCTATCTATTACCCATAGGGTTGAAGATGCTTCTTCCCTATCTTCATAGGGTCGGAGAATGTTGCTCCCCTATTTGGTTGTTGCAGAGTATACCCCATTTGACATCATACCCACAAGAAGGGCTTGTCAAGAATATCGCTCCTCATTTGGCCAATGAGTTGAGAGTGTACTTGGGGTGTACAACCCAAGTAGATTATGACGTAGGTGTTCTACCACATGACTATTTAGGTTCATTGATGGGAAGATCAGTAGGCAATATGATGGGTTGAGATAACCCAATGCAATTCTAGGTTAAGATTGAGCTCCCTGATGAGATCCTAGGGTTGAGATGTGCTCCCCTATTTGTTTGGATAACCTATTTCTCGATATGGGGTTTTAGATGTATAGCTTCCCCATGATATTCTGGGTCGAGATGTTTTCCCCGATGTGGTTCTAGGTTGAGATTTCCTCCTTGATGATATCCTCTCTAATGACGATTGATGATGATATTCCGGTAGTAGGCCATTGGCAAAGATTCCAAGTAGCAAACTAATGGATAGAGGGTGGTGTTATGCTCCTATACCAATAGGTGTTATATTTCATGATTGACTTGATGAGCTCTGTAATATGTTCATACCTTTCCTGTTGCAAAGGTTTTCCATATTTTCAAAAAATCAAAAAAAAAAAAAAATTTAAAATGTAAAGAGGGTATACCCTAAAAGAAAAATCAAAGGGTAAAAAGAATAAAGATGGTCAAAAAAAAATATGAAAGAAATGAACCCCAAACAAAAATAGACCAGGAAAGTAGGCAAGTCTAAATGCCACTACTTTTTCATTTTCTGTAATAAACAAATTGTGTAGCTTGTTACTTTGCCACAATTTATGAAGAGTCAAAGTGTTTAAACTTGGATCATTCATTTTTCAATTTCATGCTGTAGAATAGAGAATAAAATCTAACCAAACAGTGTAAACTTGGCAGATAAGTAGATAGGCAGAGTAAATAAAAGGAGCTCAACAGTTTAATCTGAGCCCTTGGATGTAATAAGTGCAGACTTAGGTAGGCTTGCCATGTAAAAGAAAAAGAAGATTGATAAGGGTTTTCCAGTCTAAGCGCACCCAAATAAAGAAGAAAAAATGTCAGGCTAAAGTAGGTAGGGTAGGTAGACGGTGTTGCAGAATTACTTGTGATGGATAATGTCTCTAAATGTGTTAATTTTCACTTTTACCATAAGTGCAAGCCAGATATTACACTGGATGCAGTTCAAGCAAGACAAGGTCAAATAACTAACTTCCATTCACCTTTTTCTCTAAAGATTTCACTAATTTCCCCTAAAGTATTAAGGTCTTTGAAAATTAAAGGGGCTCAGAGCATTTCTCTGACTTTTGGAGGGACCGGACCCTCGGCCCAATAATTTAAATGGCCTAACTACTTAAAACCATCCATAAATCATTTATTCACTCCCATAAGTCTTTTCCTAAGTAAAAATCCTACTTTACTTAGGAAAATACACAATATCATATAAAAACCCATTTTTCCTCTTTAAAGCCTAAGTTTAAATGTAAATCTCTAACGTTTACGTAGCGCTCATTCTCATTTTATGTCATATTAACTTTTAACACATATTATATAAACCCCGCACTATTTTACCCTTTCCCATATTATTTAATTATACATAAAAAACCCCAAAATATTATATACCCCACCCCGGTTAACTATAACCATAAACATTGTTAAAAGGGATTAATGAGTTTATCTTAAATTTGTTAATAACCTAAAATACCTGCCCCGTAAAGTAGGATTAATTAACCCTCAAGGTTAATTAAGAATTATCCCCCAACCAATCACAATGCCCCCGATACAATTAGAATATGTTTATTGTGTCGGGCCCACTACGGTTAAAGTCTTGCCATATTATCGCTCCCGTTCACCATCCGATCACTCCCCGATCATCCAACGGCTAATATCAATATTGCACCCCCTGCCGACCATGCTTTAAATCACGATCACCAGGAAGTTTGCCTCCTGTACCTCCGCCATGCGTCGTGCAGTTGATGTGATCGCTCACCCCCGGCCCGATACCGCCTAGCTCCAAAAGCGGTGTGATCCTGTATCACTTACCGCCCTCTATAAGAGACAAAACGTCATTTCTCCGCCTATGTCAGTCACCCGATAATCCGAAAAACCCCGCCAACCTAACTTTGTTAAATAAACGAACAAAATTTCATTTTCACTGTAATACACTGTGACCCGTGATCCCATGCAAAACAACGTCCAAGTCAACCATTCGAGTTTTCAAACCACCACCTGATTAAGAAACCTGCAAAAACTCGGCCCGTGACCGGTTATTCAACCTGCCATTATACTATTCACTTCCTTGATACAGGGAATTATCCAAACTAAACTGAAACCCTGTAATTTTAGTTTCACACTGTAAATTCCACTAAGAAAGGGCCAAATTCAGTTCTAAGCCAGTCTGTGGTTGCTATAAAAAGTTCCCAAACCTGTTGTTTGACCTACTTTCTTATATAACACCCAAATTCCATTTTTGAATCCACAAGAATAAAAAATGGAAACCCCCACTATTCTGAATATCACACCAATCAATGCCCCCCATAAGGACCAAGGCTATCTACCATTGGCAGATAAAGATTTCCAAATAAAGGACATAACCACTTCCCAAAATCACCTGAAAGCCTTTTGTCAAGCCAGAAACAACTACTTAAATGGCTTAGATATCTTGGGACTGTGGGAATCCAACCTTCCCAGGTACTTTCTTCCCTCAGTCCATGTCTTTCCTGACATAATTCACCAATGTTGTGCCAATTATGATCCTAACTTGAGATTTGTTATGTCCCCAAGCCAAACAATCTTATTCCCCATGACAGCTACATCCATCAATGAAACGTTGCAATTTTCCCCTGATCAAACCCTTACTCCCATTGCTATGGAATGTTTGCTTGAAAAAGCATCTTAGTTGTCCCAATCAAAAAAAAGCCGCCTCGGTCAGATCTTCATGTTACCAAAGCACTAGCCTAAGATCCCACCTCCTTATGTGTAGGCTTGCTTCACAGAAAGTAGAAAACTCATTGTCGATATGATATATTTAATCATGGGATTCAAAACCAGTGAGTTTGTTGATGATGTAACTCTATTTTATTGTCAATATTTACTCTTGGACAGCCTCCTGTTGTTAGATATGACTATACTTCCTACATTGCCAATAAAATTCATGATCAATTCTTAAGACTTGACATTGAAAGAGTCTTCAAATACACCACTTTCATCTACCATCTTATGTTGTATTATCAGTCAGAGAACTTTCCTTTTCCTGTCAAGAAGCTTGACACTAAAGGAAATCCTAGGTCTGTCATATGTTGGAGTCCCATTTTCCATAACACTTTTGAATCCCCTTATACCTATAAGGAGTTCATTGATCTATTTGTGCATCCTGCAACCACTTTATTGACAGGAGTTTCCCCTCCTAGGATCAGTGGTGATATAAAAAAGATCCTCCAACTCGTCAAGCAATATAAAATAGGTGATTGGTACCTATACAAGAACCACATAGAATTTAGGATCTATGGGTGTGAGATCTGCCCCTTCAAGCTGCCAAAGTATGTTCCAATGAGACTGCTTGCATTGGAATACTTTAGATAGATGCTGCATACAGATTTAGTCCATTTTCGTAATGCCAAAATGAAAGATCATCTTAGGATCAAGAATCAGTTAGGCCCTTACATTTGCAATGATAGAGAAGCATGGAAAGAAGCAGAAATAATTTTAGAGGAACATCTTAAGTTACAAAAGAGTTTTGGGTGGGGGCCATATGACCCTAATAGTTTTATATGTGACAGAAGGATGAAAAATAGGTTATCCCCATATATTCACCATAGGATCCCAGAGATTGAGCAGTTTGCCAACTTGGATGAATGGATAGAGGGGAACTTAATAGAAGATGTTAGTGAACGGGTCAATATAGAAAATGATGTGAAATTTCTTGAGAAAACCCTTGACCTAGATTATTTTAGGTAGGTATCATTCGAGCTATCTCAAAGGTCAGGAATTAGTGCATCCATTGCTGGAAGCTCACAACAACCTCCACAGGAAGCCAGCATACCATTTACAGGAACAACTAAAGGAAAAGAAGTAGAGACTACAAAATAGCCCACAATGTCAAATCAACCTATAATTTCCAAAGAACAAGGTCAAAAGCCAACTCCTCCAGCTCAAACCAATGTAGAAGAAACCCCAGTTTTGCAAACTCCTTTAAATGGGGAAAGAAATAAAAAGAGGGACAAGGAAACTGCTACCGCTGCCAGTGGACCTATAGGACAACCTAGGGTAAAAAGGTAAATAATGAACCCTCTTTCAGAAGAGGAAATAGGTGAAGGGACTACAGATAGCCAAAGAGAAGAAAAGGCAGTTAGCCAGCAAACTTTTCCATTGGGAGGAACATCCACTAGCTCATAGAGGCAAGAGCTAAAAAAACAACACAGTGCAAAAGTATCATCCCTCAGGCCACCAAGCAAAGAGGCCTCAGATATCAAGAGGAAATTCATAGAAATAAAGGCCATGAATGATCCATTAAGGCTTCAAATTTACAATCAATATTTAAAAATGGCACCCACAAATCAGAAAAGACTAATGTCAGCCTATGACATAAAAGAAGGAAAGATGGTAATGAGCTACTTCAAGCCAAAGGTACAACAACCCCAGTCAGCATCAGATTACATAAGAACTAACTTGGAGGTTTTGGCAAAGGATATTCATCCTATGGACCAGATTGAACTTCAGAAGCAAACTGGAGAAATGGTCTATTCCACATTGGCTAGTAAAGCAATGATGGCCCACAAGCTACAAAATTCCTTAGATAATACAACTACCCAACTACACTTGGAAAAAGCTTCCTCCTTTGCCAAAGATAATAGAATAAAGTCATTAGAAGAAACCATCATTAGTTTGGGACATGATCCCAAAGATGTGAAAGGTGTAGAAGCACTGATCAAGAAGAAAGAAAAAGACATTGCAACCCTAAGGAAACAACTAAAGCTACCTCCTTCAAGGCATCCACAGACTGCTGAGGTTATAAAACAGAAATCTGAAAAAGAGATGATGGACCTACTCTCGAAACTCAGTGAAATATTGAATGAAACAAAGCAAGCGTTAGAAAATGCATTGAAGGACAAGTACGGGGAGTCGACCTCTCAGCCTCCTAAAGTAATATCGATAGTATCAACAACAGTCCCCTCTACACTTGGGACAGTCTTAGCCCCAAACATCCCAGCAGCCACAGCAGAGGTGATCACAGGTACAGCGACAACAGTAGCAGGATAGGGTAGCAGCACCAATTTGAGCACAAAAGAGCTAATAAAGTCAATGGAGGACATGAAACTCCAAGTTTCAGAATTAAAACAACTAAAAGAACAGTTTGCAAAGATGGAAAGAAATTATGACCTTTCAAAGGTAAACATTGTAGAAAAAACAAGGGAGATCAAAGCATTAGAAAACAAAGTGAAGGCATTAGAAAAAGATCTCACTTTTGACAAACCTCTCAGAGAAATCAAGAAAATTATTTGGGCCAACATCACTCAATCCATAAATGATGTTTGGCTGTCCATCCAAGTGATCTTTGAACAGATTGATCTAGTGAAAGTAGCACAAGGAGAAATTCAAAAGACAAAAGCCCTGTTAGGGCAAATTCCAGATGAAGCCAACCAGCTTATACACTTTTTGAATAATAGGAATAAGGAACAACTAGAAGAACCTAGCATCATCGACAGGACAGATACTATTTTAGAAATAAAAAGAGTGTTAACTGAGAAAACTTTGATGCAGAATTTAGAGAGAAGATACCAAGATATGCAAGTGGAAATCAATTCTTTTATGGAGAAGTTCACTATTTTGAAGAATAAAGGACTACCAAGTCCATTGGTAATTAATGACAGATTAATGAAGCACAAAGATTATGTAGAAAAATTGAATAAGTATGCTGGCAATCAAGCTAGTTCATAAACAAGTGCATCAGGAAAGCACTCCCCACAAGCCGAGTTCTCTATGACAGCTTAATGAACTTATTCTACATTAAGCATGAGATAAATCACTTGTTCCCAATCTAGCCTACCTTTTTCAAATATACAGAAACTGATGAGACCCTGAGGAAACTTTAGAAACACAGATTTCCAGAGAAAAAATGGTGGGAAGACATGTTGAAAATTTTGTAAATTTATCCTCAGTAAAATGTAAATTTTGGGCTATTTACTATAGTAGGATGAACAAAGATGAACAGAGATCAAATAGGTCGAAGTGTATCAAAACAGGTAAAGAGTATTAGTCAAAACAGGGCAGCCAGCACAGAGTTACTAAAGAAGACAATAGCAAGCCAAATTATAGGGTTTGCCTCGAGCATACTCAACAAGAATAGGAACAACACAACACCAGTTTACCTTTCTCCTATCTTCGAGACTATTGTATCTATTTTTTTGTAACTTATGCATCTGTCATCCTAAAATATATCTCACTCTGTTATGAGATATTTTTTGTAAACATTTCTTTATAAATACTCCCTCAATTTGAGTATTGAAGGTGGATTCATATACATTGTTGTAATATCGGTTATTTTGGAATAAAAGTGTTGTTGGACCAAACTTTTGTATGGCTTGTTGGACAAAGAATTAATGCAAGGGACTTTTCATAGATTTCTTCAATCAAACACTAGATCAATAAGTCCCCTATACCTTATGTTTTAAAGTTTTCCTTGTTTCTTATATCATCTATGTTTCACATTTGAATGATAAAAAAAAAGAATAATTCAAAATATGCTTAATTGCACTCTGTTTTCAATCATTATTATTCCCTATGTTTTCTTCTGAATTAGGATAAACAGTGAAATCTTAATTTCTCTTGTTTTCTAGTTCTTTCATTTTGATTATTTATTAAAGAATACTTAACTGCTCTTTATTAGTAATCACTCACATTCTCTCTTTAAATAGGCTAAAGGATTCCTAATTGCCCTTTTCCTATTTTGAAACCATTCCATTTATTCCAAGTTTTTATTTGATCCTTGTTCGACCATCTTGCCCTATGGAACCATCCTTTGTTAATAGACCAAGTCCAGTTAAGCCATCTTCTTTGACTCCATCAGCCCAATGGCCTAAACTAGTCAGTCCTACCCCTATGCTATTGAATCTCACCACCCAAACTCAAACAAAACTCCTAAACCTCATAACTAGCCTAATATCTTTCAAAACAAAGCTAAAACTTAAAGAGAGAACCCTCTCTGGATATAGATTGGCTAGATTCTGTATCTAAAAGATTGGTTTGTGGTTACCTTGGACCCTTTCCCCTTCTTACAACTTCTGGGAAAATCTAAGTGATAACATAGTGGCGACTCCATTGGGGACCTGAATAATTTGTTTGTTACTATTACGGAACCTAAAGTTAGCCAGGTAACCTTTGAACAGCTCTTGCCTTACAATTGCATAAGTAAAGGAATGCTACTTCAGTCTATCTCCGGTCTAGTTTATAGATTGAACATCTAGTTGCAAATACTTGATCAGTTCCTCTTATTAAATAAATCTTTAAGAAAGTTCAAATCCCATATCTAAAAGCCTCTTAAAGAGACTGTTGAACTTGTATTGTTGAAACTTATTTAGAGAAAAAACCAAAAATACACCTAGAAACCTGGCTTCAGAAAGAATTAATTATACCAGAGCTAATCCTGATTCAAATCCACCACTCGTGTTTGAAAATCCTAATCTGATTCCTAGGATTCTTAGGAGACAAGAGAGCCAAGAAAGTTTTGCTAGTTCTCGGCCTCTACACAGATCAAGATCCTGTCCTATGAAGTGGATTTACCTTGAGGACAAACCCTTTGATGAGTTTCTTGAAACTTCTTTATTTGTAACTTTTTCGAACTCTGGGTTAGCCTATACAGTTCAGGACCCCATATTTATTGAAAATTTACAACTTGAAGTTGTCACTTCACATCTTGACAGACATTTGCAGAACTCCATTCAATCTGAGCTTACCTCTGAAAGAGCACCAAACCTTTCTGTGATCACTACAGCCTCTCCAAGTTCATCATCAACACCTCAGACTTCCCAACCTCAAGCTACCCCTCCATCCACCACTTCAAGACCAATCCCAGTTGTTGTTTCAACCCAATCTACTGCAATGGAGAATAGGTATACTCCCCTGCACTTACCTGCTAACTTGGGTGTTATTCCCCAAGACTATCAGAGTAAAATCACGCAATTTGATGGCACTGGCACATACACAGCTCAACAACATACCAAAAAAATGACCGATTATTTCGAAATATATGAGGTTGATGCTGATGATGTTAGAATGAGGGTATTTGTTCAAAGTTTGACTGGAGATGTTAGGACTTGGTTTAGAGCCCTCCCTACAAACAGTATCAATGACCTACAAGCTCTTTATCAGACATTCTTGAATATATGGGAAAAGAAAAAATATCCTCTCTATATTTTATCAAAATATGAAAACCTGAAAAGAGGTACACAAGAAACTGTCCAACATTACTGTACTAGGTTCAATAATGTTTACAACGCTATTCCCCAAAACCTCAGGCCTCCTCCAGATTTGGCATTGATAAAATTCCCTAATGGATTTGATTCTAATATGGCATACCAACTTAGGGAAAGAGCTCCTCAAACCTTAGAAGATATGCAAAGTATATCTGTCAGTGTTGAAGCCAACCTGATATCTAAACGAGCTAAAGCCAGAGTTGAAAGGAGGATACTTTTGAAAGAAGAACCTTTGGTATTTGAATAGAAATTAGATGCTATTATTAAAGGAATGGGTATGCTCGAAGATAGAGTAGAAATAATTGAGGTAAAATCCCCTTGGGATAGTCAACCAAGCAATACTAGGAGGAATCCAATTCAGGAAGAACCAAAACCAAAACATTGGAAAGATTGGACCTTACCAAAATACTAGGCCCCCTTTCCAGGAAAAATATGTTGAAGCCTCAACTTCTGATGAATCAATAGAAGACACTCAAATTGATTTGATGGGACTCAACAATGAACAACAAGTTTTCTTGACCCAAGAGGATCAAGAAGCTTACTTCCTTAAACAATTCCAAACTCAGTCAGGTGAATCATTTGATTTTAGGGAGGGATATGATACAACCATTTATGAAGTTCACAAACAATATAATCTGAGAAGCAGAAAAATTGATGTCCCTGAAATCAACAGATAGAAAGATACAAAACAACCCAACAAAGGTAAGATCAATACCACCCCTGTACATATTCTTTCTAGAACAGACCCTAACCCTGCTAATCCAATTATTGAAGATGTATCTGATAAACAACCCAATAATAGACAACCTTCCACTTCTCTTCCTTCTAAAGGAAATGTGGAAGAACATTTAGAAGATAATTTGGAAACAACTTCGGCTCATAACCCCACTCCTGAGAAGGAGAAAAACCCAGAAAATACAACAGAAAAAGAGAATCCAACTGCCCGAAATACAAGAACTCAGACTAAAAAACCTTTTAAGCTTGAGATTGAAGTAGGCAAATTGAAAATAGTTGTTCCATTGTCTGAATTAGCTAAACATGATGTCTACAGAAATCAAATCAATAGATCACTCCAAATTTCTGTGAATGAAGACTTAGTAAACGTTTTTGATGACCAACCCGAATTGATCTTTGGCCCTGAAGTAAACAGAAAATTAGTAGATGGAGTTCTTCATTTCTATGTAAGTTTGAACATACATATAACATACTTCATAATGCCATGTTTGATTTTGGTGCATCTCATAACTTAATGCCTAAATCTATAATGGAGAAACTAGACCTAGACATCACCAGGCCATACAAAGACCTTTTCTCTTTTGATTCAAGTTAGGTCAGATGTCTAGGATTGATCAAAGACTTATGTGTACCACTAGTTTAGTATCCTGCCAAAACCATCTTAATGGACATAGTAGTAGAAGATATTCGACCAAAGTATGGCATTCTATTATCCAGATCTTGGGGTGCAAAGCTTCAAGGATCTCTACAATTGGACATGTCTTATGCTACTATTTTAGTGTTTGGTCAACCTAAGAAACTCTACAGAGAAACTTTAATGAAATATGTGGCAAGTAGCCAAGAGAAACCTCAAAATTTCCCTATCTACTCAGTACACTCTGATATGGATTCTTGTATTCTTTACAATGCTGAAAGGGATCCCTCAAATGAAATAAAAATTTTAGCAGTTGAACCAAAAGAAACTACAAATGAAAAGTCTAGTGTTTAAATCCAGGAAATTTCTTAGAACAATGATACATCATATACCCAAGAGAAACCAGAAGAAGCCAAAAAATCAGATCTCCTTATTAAACAGATTCCTGAGACTCCTGATACTAATTACGAACATGAGATCCTTTGGTACTTAGAATTTGATGGCTCAGTTAAAAAATTAGGAGCAGGAGCAGGAATTTGGGTGCACAATCTTGAAAATGATCATGTTGAAGGCCATGCCTACATATTAAACTTTAAATGCACCAATAATATGGTATAATATGAAGCTCTGTTGCTAGGTGTTAAACTTGTTAAACAATTAGGAGCAATTAGGGTATCTATCCGAGGAGATTCTGATTTGATAATTCAACAGATTAAATGGAAGTTTCTAACAAATTATTCCAGATTAAGATATTACAGAGGAACAGTAATAGAGATTCTCAATACTTTTCTAGAGACTCGGCTTGCCAAAATCCCAAGAAAACATAACTTGCAAGCTCATAGTCTAACTATGTTTGCCAGCACCTGTAAATTACCATTTGAAACAAATCATTAGTTCACAGCTGAGATTAGACACGGACCAGCCATACTTAACAATTTTAAGAACTGGCAAGTGTTTGACAGTGATAGGCAGATTAATAATTTCTTAGATCTAGAGCAAGAATTTTCTAGCAGTAATATAGATGTAGATAAAGTTAGTGAGTTTGATCAAATAAATAAGATAGAAACAAACGTTTATGTAGAAAGTGCAACTCAAATGCTTCACCCAACAACATTTACCAACAAAGAAATGCAGGACCTCAAAGAAATGGATATTGATGAAATTATTGAAGGAGAATCTGAAGTCATTAATTTAAAAGACAATCATTTTCCTAAAGGATTAACTCCTTTATAAGATCTCTTTGATTTCAATGATATTCCAAAGAAACCTAAGATGGAACCCTTAAAATCAAATATTGAAGACTATAACTTGGGAACTAAAGAAAATCCGAAAATGGTAAAGTTATCGAAATCTTTTCCCCCTAACCAAAAGCTCAAATATGTTGAACTAATGAGAGAATTCCAGGATGTCTTTGCCTGGAGCTATGAAGACCTGAAATCATACGACACCTCTATAATTCAATATATAATACCTCTGAAGGAAAATAAAAAACCATTCAAACAAAAGTTCAGAAGAATTAACCCTGTACTGCTTCCCTTAATTGAGAAAGAAATCAAACAAATGTACGAAGCGGGGATAATTGCTTCTATCAGGTTTTCAAAGTGGGTGTCTAATTTACTACCTACTAAGAAGAAAACTGGAGAAATCATATTATGTGTTGATTTAAGAAATGTAAATAAGGTTTCTCTTAAGGACAATTACCCTTTACCTAAGATGGATCATATTTTACAAAGGGTAGTAGGTGCTTCTAGGATTTCACTTTTGGATGGGTTCTCAGGGTATAACCAAATTCTGGTTCATCCTGATAACCAGGAAAAAACTACTTTTATAACACCATGGAGAACATTCAAGTATGTTAAAATTTCGTTTGGACTAAAGAATGCAAGGGAAACCTTCCAAAGAGCGATGGACATAGCATTTGCAAAAGAAATTCATGATTTCCTGGTTATATATCTAGATGACTTGACTGTTTTTTCTAAATCAGATCAGCAACATTTGGATCATCTGAAATAAGTATTCTTAAAATGAAAAAAATATGGTATTTCTTTAAATCCTGAGAAGTCCTTGTTTGGTCTAGAGGAAGGCAAACTCTTGGGCCATATTATCTCCAAAGAAGGCATTTGAATTGATCCTGCTAGAATAGAGGCTATTCTGCAAATACCCCACCCCAGAAATGTTAAAGAACTTCAAGCTTTCATAGGAAAGATTAACTTTTTGAGAAGATTTATATATAACTTAGCTGAATTAATTAGATTGCTTAATAATATGTTGAAAAATGATTCAAAGTTTGAATGGACAGTAGAAGCCAAACAAGCTTTTGAAGAAATTAAAATGGATTTGACCAGAACACCAGCCCTTACAGGTCCAATGTTTGATAGAGACTTCATAATATTTTCATTTGTGTTAGAACACACCATAGTAGTTGTTTTACTACAAAAATATGATCAAGGATGTGAGAAACCCATAGCCTTTTTTAGTAAAGCACTTAGGGATGCACCATTAAAATACAAAATCATGGAAAAACAAGTCTTTGCACTTGTGAAAGCTATTAAGACTTTAGTCTACATATTGTACTCCCATGTAATAGCCTATGTGCTAGATGTTGTTGTCAAACACATCTTAACCCAGGATGGAATTGAAGGCAAACAAGGTAAATGGATTGCTACTATATTGGAATATGATATTGAAATAAAACCCACAAAGCTTATAAAAGGACAGGGATTGGCCAAGCTCATAACTGAAACAAATTTCACAGCCCTGGATATTAATGAACTGGATAATGAACAAGATGGCGACTCCACAAATTAGCTAGGCCTTCTTAGATTCACATTGGTATGCTAATATAATTTATGTACGATTAAACCCACAGGCTCCTCCAGGGTTATCCAGAACAAAGAAAAGGTTTTTAAAGATGAAATCTTTAAAGTTTTTTTATTTTAAATAATGTTCTATTTTGGAAAAATCATGAGGGTATTCTATTGAATTTTTTATTAAAAGAAGAAGCTAACAAGGTTCTCCAAGAATTTCATGTAGGAGACTGTGGTGGGCACCTTTACTGGAAATCAACTACAGACAAAATCCTAAGGGCTGGATTTTATTGGCCAACCTTGTTCAATGATGTAAAGAAATTTGTCACTACTTGCCATAAATGTCAAATTTTTGAAGGCAAGAGAAAATTACTACCTTTACCCCTAAGACCAATTTCCACCGAAAATCCCTTCCAACAATGGGGTTTGGAGTTCATTGGAGAAATCCATCCTCCCTCTTCTGGCCAACATAAATGGATTCTAACTGCCATAGACTATTTCACCAAATGGATAAAAGCCATTCCTTCTAGACAAGCTAATGACACAGTGATTATAGGATTCTTAGAAACCAACATATTGTCTAGAATTGGCTGTCCTGAAAAGATCATAATTGATAATGCTGCTGCCTTCAAATCCAAGAAAATGATAAATTTTCTGTAATAAATACCATATCACTTTAGGCCATTCCATAGCCTATTACCCTAAAGGTAATGGTCTAGCTGAGTCTTCCAACAAAAGCCTAATTAATATTATTAAGAAATTATTGGAAGAAAACAAGAAAAATTGGCACAAGAAACTTATTAATGCACTATGGGTAGACAGACTCACTACCAAGAAATCTATTGGAACTAGTCTTTATGAATTAGTCTATGGCATGGAGGCTGTATTTCCTTCATCTTTATGCGTTCCTGTAATGAAATTACTTCAGGAGGCTCAAGTGGAACCCAATGCTATTCAAAGGACAATAAACCAGACCATCCATCTGCAATAGACCAGAGAAGAAGTGTATCAAAGATCCCAAGTATTACAAGAGAATTTTAAGAAAATATTTGATAGAATAACCAAGGCAGAAGATTTCTACCTTGGAGACAAAGTTTTAAGATGGGATTCTAGGAGAGAGGACAAGGGAAAACATGGAAAGTTTGACTTCCTATGGAAAGGACCTTTTATTATCCATGCCTTACAAGAGAACAATACTTACTATCCGAAAAACTTGGATGGCATAGAAATAGAAGAAGGACTAGTTAATGGTCAGATGTTGAATCATTATTATGATCCTACTTTTTAATGTATTCTGATTTTAACATGTACATACTATATCCTTGGTAATGTCATAGTTTGGATTGGATAGTGACGTGCTGGAGTTAAAGCCCAAAGAGAAGGCCCTAAGCTTCACAAGTGTTACTATCATATATACAATAAGCAACCAGCAGAAGGAGATTTCGGAGCACATTTAAAGTCACTCAGAAGGCCATCTGACCTGTTGTTCTTGACTTTGCACCACGAAAAGCCATCCCCAAGTGGAGCCAGTGTTATGCTCCTATACCAAAAGGTGTCATATTTCATGATTGACTTGATGAGCTCTGTAATATGTTCATACCTTTCCTGTTGCAAAGGTTTTCCATATTGTCAAAAAATAAAAAATTAAAAAAACGTAAACAGGGTATACCATAAAAAAAATCAAAGGGTAAAAAGAATAAAGATGGTAAAAAAAAAAATGAAAGAAATGAACCCCAAACAAAAATAGACCAAGAAAGTAGGCAAGTCTAAATGCCACTACTTTTTCATTTTCTGTAATAAACAAATTGTGTGCAGCTTGTTACTTTGCCATAATTCATGAAGAGTCAAATGGTTTAAACTTGGCTCATTCATTTTTCAATTTCATGCTGTAGAATAGAGAATAAAATCTAACCAAACAGTGTAAACTTGGTAGATAAGTAGATAGGTAAAGTAAATAAAATGAGCTCAACAGTTTAATTTGAGCCCTTGGATGTAATAAGTGCAAACTTAGGTAAGCTTTCCATGTAAAAGAAAAAGAAGATTAATAAGGGTTTTCGAGTCTAAGTGCACCCAAATAAAGAAGAAAAATGTCAGGCTAAAGTAAGTAGGGTAGGTAGATGGTGTTGCAGAATTACTTGTGATGGATAATGTCTCTAAATGTGTTAATTTTCACTTTTATCATAAGTGCAAGGTAGACATTACACTGGATGCAGTTCAAGCAAGACAAGGTCAAATAACTAACTTCCATTCACCTTTTTCCCTAAAGATTTCACTAATTTCCCACAAAGTATTAAGGTCTTTGAAAATTAAAGGGGCCCAGAGCATTTCTCTGACTTTTGGAGGGACCGGACCCTCGGCCCAATAATTTAAATAGCCTAAGTACTTAAAACCATCCATAAATCATTTATTCACTTTCATAAGTATTTTCCTAAGTGAAAATCCCACTTTACTTAGGAAAATACACAATATCATATAAAAACCCCTTTTCCCTCTTTAAAGCCTAAGTTTAAATGTAAATATCTAATGTTTACTTAGCACTCATTCTCATTTTATGTAATATTAACTTTTAACACATATTATATAAATACCGCACTATTTTACCCTTTCCAATATTATTTAATTATACATAAGAAAAAACCCAAAATATTATATACCCCGCCCCGGTTAACTATAACCATAAACATTGTTAAAAGAGATTAATGAGTTTATCTAAAATTTGTTAATAACCTAAACTCCCCGCCCCGCAAAGTAGGATTAATTAACCCTCAAGGTTAATTAAGAACCATCCCCCAACCAATCGCAATGCGCCCGATACAATTAAAATATGTTTATTGTGTTGGGCCTGCTACGGTTAAAGTCCCACCATATTATCGCTCCCATCCACTGTCCGATCACTCCCAGATCATCCAACAGTCGATATCAATATCGCACCCCCTGCTGACTGCGCTTTAACTCGTGATCACCAGGCGGTTTTCCTCCCGTACCTCCACCACATCGTGCAATTGATGTGATCGTTCGGCCCTGGCCCGATACTGCCTAGCTCCAAAAGCGGTGCGATCCCATACCACTTACCGCCCTCCATAAGCGACAAAACGTCATTTCTCCGCCTACTTCAGTCGCCCCATAATCCGAAAAACCCCGCCAACCTAACTTTGTTAAATATACGAACAAAATGTCATTTTCACTGTAATACGCTGCGACCCGTGCTCCCATGCAAAACAACGTCCAAGTCAACCATTCGAGTTTTCAAACCGCCACCTGATCAAGAAACCTGTAGCAACTCGGCCCGTGACCAGTTATTCAACCTCCCATTGTATTATTCACTTCCTTGATACAGGTATTTATCCAAACTATACTGAAACCCTTAATTTTAGTTTCGCACTATAAATTCCACTAAGAAAGGTCCAAATTCAGTTCTAATCCAGTCTGTGGTTGCCATAAAAAGTTCCCAAACCTGCTGTTTGGCCTACTTTCTTATATAAAACCCAAATTTCATTTTTGAATCCACAAGAACCAAAAATGGAAACCCCCACTATTCTGAATATCACACCAATCAATGCCTCCCATAAGGACCAAGGCTATTTGCCTTTGGCAAATAAAGATTTCCAAATAAATGACATAACCACTTCCCAAAATCACCTGAAAGCCTTTTTCCAAGCCAAAAACAACTACTTAAATGGCTCAGATATCCTGGGACTATGGAAATCCAACCTTCCTAAGTGCTTTCTTCCCTCAGTCCATGTCTTTCTTGAGATAATTGACCAGTGTTGTGCCAATTATGATCCGAACCTGAGAGTTGTTATGTCCCCAAGCCAAACAGTCTTATTCCCCATAACAGCTGCATCCATCAATGGAATGTTGCAATTTTCCCCTGATCAAACCCTTACTCCCCTTGCTATGGAATATTTGCTTGAAAAAGCATCTCAGTTGTCCCAATTAGAAATAAGTCGCCTCGGTCAGATCTTCATGTTACCAAAGCACCAGCCTAAGAGCCCACCTCCTTATCTGTAGGCTTGCTTCACAGAAACTGGAAAACTCATTGTTGATATGATATATTTAATCATGGGATTCAAAACTAGTGAGTATGTTGATTATGTAACTCTTGTTTTATTGTCAATATTTACTCCTGGACAGCCTCCTGCTGTTAGATATGACTATGCTTCCTACATTGCCAATAAAATTCATGATCAATTCTTAAGACTTGACAATGAAGGAGTCTTCAAATACTACACTTTCATCTACCATCTTATGTTGTATTATCAGTCAGAGAACTTTTCTTTTCCTGTCAAGAAGCTTAACACTAAAGGAAATCCTGGGTTTGTCATATTTTGGAGTCCCATTTTCCATAACACTTTTGAATCCCCTTACACCTATAAGGAGTTCATTGATCTATTTGTGCATCCTACAACCACTTTATTGGCAGGAGTTTCCCCTCCTAGGATCAGTGGTGATATAAAAAAGATCCTCCAACTCTCCAAGCAATACATAATAGGTGATTGGTACCTATACAAGAACCACACAAAATTTAGGATCTATGGGTGTGAGCTCTGCCCCTTCAAGCTGCCAAAGTTTGTTCAAATGATATTGTTTGCATTGGAATACTTTAGATAGATGTTGCATACAGACTTAGTCCATTTTCGTAATGCCAAAAAGAAAGCTCAGCTTAGGATCAAGAATCAATTAGGCCCTTATATCTGCAATGATAGAGAAGCATGGAAAGAAGCAAAAATAATTTTAGAGGAACATCTTAAGTTACAAAAGAGTTTTAGGTGGATGCCATAAGACCCCAACAGTTTTATATGTGACAGAAGGATGAAGAATAGGTTATCCCTATATATTCACCATAGGATCCCAGAGATTGAGCAGTTTTCCAACTTGGATGAATGGATAGAGGGGACCTTAGTAGAAGATGTTAGTGAATAGTTAAATATAGAAAATTCTATGAAAGATCTTGAAAAAACCCTTGACCTAGATTCTTTTGGGCAGGTATCATTCGAGCTATCTCAAAGGTTAGGAATTAGTGCATCCATTGTTGGAACCTCACAATAGCCTCCACAGGAAGTCAACATACCTATCATAGGAAAAGCTAAAGGAAAAGAGGTAGAGACTACCGAACAACCCATAATGTCAAATCTGCGTGTAATTTCCAAATAACAAGGTCAAAAGCCAACTCCTCCAACTCAAACCAATGTAGAAGAAACCCTAGTTTTGCAAAATCATTTAAATGAGGAAAGAAATAAAAAGAGAGACAGGGAAACTACTACACCTGCCAGTGGACCTATAGGACAACCTAGGGAAAAAAGGCAAAGACTGAACCCTCTTTCAGAAGAGGAAATAGGTGAAGAGACTATAGATAGACAAAGAGAAGAAAGGGCAGTTAACCAGCAAACTTTCCCATTGGGAGGAACATCCACTAGCTCATAGAGGCAAGAGCTAGAAAAACAACACGGTGCAGAAGTATCATCCCTCAAGCCACCAAGCAAAGAGGCCTCAGATATCAAGAGGACATTCACAAAAATAAAGGCTGGGAATGATCCATTAATGCTTCAAATTTATAATCAATATTTAAAAATGACACCCACAAATCAGCAAAGACTAATGTCAGCCTATGACATTAAAGAAGGAAAGATGGTAATGAGCTACTTCAAGCCAAAGGTACAACAACCCCAATCAACAGCAGATTACATCAGAACTAACCTGGAGGTTTTGGCAAAGGATATTCATCCTATGGACCAGATTGAACTTCACAAGCAAACTAGAGAAATGGTCTATTCCACATTGGCTAGTAAAGCAATAATTGCCCACAAGCTACAAAATTCCTTAGATAATACAACTACCCAACTATACTTGGAAAAAGCTTCCTCCCTGGCCAAGGATAACAGAATAAAGTCATTAGAAGAGATCATCATTAGTTTGGGACATGATCCCAAAGATGTGAAAGGTGTAGAAGCATTGATCAAGAAGAAAGAATAAGACATTGCAGCCATGAGGAAACAACGAAAGCTACCTCCTTCAAGGCATCCACAGACTGATGAGGTTATAAAACAAAAATATGAAGAAGAGATGATGGACCTACTCTTGAAACTCAATGAATGATTGAATGAAATAGAGCAAGCATTAGAAAATGCACTGAAGGACAAGGAGGGAGAGTCGATCTCTCAACCTCCTGAAGTAATACCAATAGTCTCAACAACAGTCCCCTCTACACTTGGGACAATCTTAGCCCCAAACATCCCAGTAGCCACAACAGAGGTGATCACAAGTATAGTGACAACAGGAGTAGGACAGGGTAGTAGCACCAATTTGAGCACAGAAGAGCTAATAAAGTCAATGGAGGACATGAAACTCCAAGTTTCAGAATTAAAAAAAAAGTAAAAGAACAATTTGCAAAGATGGAAAGAAATTATGACCTCTCAAAGGTAAACATTGTAGAAAAAAAGGGAGATCAAAGCATTAGAAAACAAAGTGAAGGCATTAGAAAAAGATCTCACTTTTGACAAACCTCTCACAGAAATAAAGAAAATTCTTTGGGCCAGCATCACTCAATCTATAAATGATGTTTGGTCGTCCATCCAAGTGATCTTTGAACAGATTGATCTAGTGAAAGCAACACAGGGAGAAATTCAAAAGACAAAAGACCTGTTAGGACAAATGCCAGATGAAGCCAACCGACTTATACACTTTTTGAATAACAGGAATAAGGAACAACTGGAAGAACTTGGCATCGCCAATAGGACAGATACTATTTTAGACATCAAAAGAGTGTTAACTAAGAAAACTTTGATGTAGAATTTAGAGAGAAGATGTCAAGATATGTAGGTGGCAATCAATTATTTTATGGAGAAGTTCACTATTTTGCAGAATAAAGGGCTACCAAGTCCATTGGTAATTAATGACAGATTAATGAAGCACAAAGATTATGTAGACAAATTGAATAAGTATGCTGGCAATCAAGCTAGTTCATCAACAAGTGCATCAGGAATAAAAGCACTCCCCACAGGCTGAGTTCTCTATGACAGCTTAGAGAACTTTTTCTACGTTGAGCATGAGATAAAGCACTTGTTCTCAGTCCAGCCTACTTTTTTCAGATATACAGAGACTCAGGAGACCCTGAGGAAACTTCATAAACAAAGATTGCCAGAGCAAAAATAGTGGGAAGACATGTTGGAAATTTTGTAAATTTATCCTCAGTAAAATGTAAATTTTGGGCTATTTACTATAGTAGGATGAACAAAGATGGACAGAGATCAAATAGGTCGAAGTGTATCAGAACAGGTAAAGAGTATTAGTCAAAATAGTGCAGCTAGCACAGAGTTACTAAAGAAGATAGCAGCAAGCCAAATTATAGGGCCTACCTCCAGCACACTCAGCAAGAATAGGAACAGTACAACATCAGTTTACCTTTCTCCTATCTTTGAGACTAGTTGTCTCTATTTTTTTTGTAACTTATTCATTAATCATCCTAGAATATATCACTCTGTTATGAGATATTTTTTGTAAACATTTTTGTATAAATACTCCCTCAATTGGAGTATTGAGGGTGGATTCATATATATTGATGTAATATTGGTTATTTTGGAATAAAAGTGTTGTTAGACCAAACTTTTGTATGGCTTGCTGGACAATGAATTAATGCAAGGGACTTTTCACATATTTCTTGAATCAAACACTAGATCAATAAGTCCCCTATACCTTATGTTTTAAAGTTTTCCTTGTTTCTTATATCATCTATGTTTCACATCTAAATGATAAGCGAAAAAGAATAATTCAGAATATGCTTAATTGCACTCTATTTCCAATCGTTATTATTCCCTATGTTTTCTTCTGAATTAGGATAAACAGTGAAATCTTAATTGCTCCTGTTTTCTAGTTCTTTCATTTTGATTATTTATTAAAGAATACTTAACTGCTCTTTATTAGTAATCACTCACGTTCCCTCTTTAAATAGGCTGAAGGATTCTTAACTACCCCTTACCTATTTTGAAACCATTCCATTTATTCTAAGTCTTTATTTGATCCCTCTTCGACCATCTTCCCCTGTGGAACCATCCTTTGTTAAGAGACCAAGTCCAGTTAAACCATATTCTTTGACTCCATCAGTCCAATGGCCTAAACTAGTCAGTCCTACCCCTCTGCTATTGAATCTCACCACCCAAACTCAAACAAAACTCCTAAACCTCATAACTAGCCTAATATCTTTCAAACCAAAGCTAAAACTTAAAGAGAAAGCCCTATTTGGATACAAATTGGCTAGATTCTGTATCTAAACTATTGGTTTGTGGTTACCTCGGACCCTTTCCCCTTCTTACAACTTTTGGGAAAATCTGAGTGATAATAGGTGGTATTTGAAGCTCCCTTCCGGTAACAAATTATTCTTCTTATGTATTTGAGAATGTTCAACATATGAGCATGAACAATAAAGAGATAAGAAGGAATACACAAGGGATAGATCGAGATTTACATTGATGATTTGTGATGATGAGATACTTGAGGTGGTCATGGCATGATGACTACATGAAAGAGATGATCAGTGATGATACATGATGAAACTTGAACACACAAGAATGACATATTGATCAATGGATAGATAGTGGCAGGTGGAATTCTCCCTAGTTGAGAGGGAGTGTTAATTTTTTTCAACTGCGGTCAAATTCCACCTTGGATAGATCAAATGATTTAGATGATGATTTCAATAGATTCCTATTTTTGAGAAGACCAAAATCAACCTAATGACGACTTTATTTGGACAAGAGAAAGTTGGATTTTGAATTTATTTATTCACTCATGTATATTGGGTTACGTTGGCCCTAAGCACCTGTTAAATTAGACAGGTCGGCCTCAATTCCAAGTGGACCCTCATGAAAGCCTATAAATAGAAGAGACCTCAATCTCATTTGGACATTGATCAATACATCTTCTCTTCTCTTATTGTCTTGGTTCACATAAGTCTGTTGGAGGAAAGTTCATGAAAGGGTCTGAAATCTCAGGGATGAATCTCACAATGATCTAGGATTTTTTGGTTCCTGGATGCTGGCATAGAATTGGGCATTTTAGTCCCTGGACGTTGGCACACATTAGTCAATATAGTGTTCAAAGAGCCCTAGACGCTAGCACATAAGCCTATGGGAGCGTCCAAGGTTTCAGATGCAGATCTGGAGGTGTCGATCCCTGGATGCTCAAACAGAGTAGTCCTGAGAGCATCTAGGTGATCCCAGACGCACACAAAATAACGGGAAGAGAGTATCTGAGGGTTTGGAGTAGGTCTGGGTGACTTGGTCCTTGAACACATGCAAAAAATGGTCTAGGGAGTGTCTGGGCTATCATAGACACTGGCATATAGTTCACAGAGAGCATCAAGGATTGTTATAGACGCTCGCATAACTCCTCCTCCCTACATTCAGAAATCAAAGATGAGATTTTAGTATTCTGGAGATTTCGCTCAGTGACAACAATGTTTAGCACAGTGACAGTTGTATCCAGCGATTGACTATAGTCAATGAAAACACACTACAGTCCTCAAAATCAGGGTTGGGATTAGCTCTGTTTCATGGATATCATAGTTGTTTTTCTTGCATAGATAAAGTTATGGATCATTGTATTGTCTTTTGTCGAATCATTTGATGACAATATAACAAGAATAATATTTGCAAGGGTTTTCCCCATAGTTCTTTTTTCTCTAGTCTCAAACCAATCATGGTGTATCTATGTGTGTGCATGCTTTTCTCTATATGTTGATGAATAATGGTGTAGATCTATATAATGTAATGATGATATGGGGTGAACTTAATGTATTAATGAATATATGCAATTATCAAAGAAAAGAACAATGTAGCCCTATGAAAAATTAACAAGATATGCAAGATTTGTTGCAATGTGCATCAAACCTTTGAATATATAGAGGAATATCATGTTGGCACTATGTAGAGGCACATCTACAAAGAGACTTCCATAATAGAAAATGAAAGAGGAGAGTAGTTCACATGAATCCAAGGCACATGAATTGGCTATCAATAATACAAAAAGACATGAGGGGGCATCCCCTCAAGCTCTCTAAAATGTTGGAAAGGCCTCCTTGAAATAATTATAGGGATGTTTGAATTTTGAGGTTGCTGAAAACCCTTGAAATGATTTTGACTAAAAGTTTGTGGATATGTTAGTGATAGATACATTGAACCCCAGAAATTAAGGGATCGAATTGTTGTGTTCTAATGAATGATGGGATTGGTTTGCATATACTTGATGTTATTGTTGACTTCATTTTTATTTTTTTTATTGACTTTGAGCATGGTTGTTCCATAAATTTTTGTGGATATTCCACTGGCTAGTTTGTCACAACAGATCTGAGAAAACAATATATAAAAATCTGAAATATACAATATTGGGGTTGATTTCTCTATATATTCCTAGCTCCATAGATTATTCTTAATTGTGTATGCATGAAAATTAAAATTATGTAGAAAATAGATGACAATAAAATAAACACTTTCAAACCACGATTTGACACAAAATATAACCTACGAAACCCTTTTAGGAGAAAACTAGTTGGAAGATGAAGTTGCTATGCTCTCTTTCTCTGAATAGAAAATGGTTGAGTACAAATAAGTAAGGCCTATGGCCCGTGGGATACATCAACACGTAAATCCTCTCTATGTGCTCTCTCCCTATCCCTCTCGACTATTTTTCTCTTATATGGAACAAAATGAACTCAAAAAATGTAACATATTTTCCTCCTAATGGCTCAGTATAACACAACCATATAGCCTACTAATGGTTAGGTTTAAATACCTCTTCTCTTAAACAAAGTTACAATATGGAATATTTTAGAGTTTTCTTCGTCAAACTCATCTAGGTAGACCCATTTCCATGAATAATGGGGACTAATGTGGCATCATCTCAAATTATGGTGGTGAAAATAAGAAGTTCAAATTTCAAGTGGCATAACTTTTGCATACAAACTTCGATTGAGGTGATCTTTGCATCGCTGGAAAGGTATTTATGTGTAGAATATGAAAAAAATATGATTTTCTCAAGAAAATAAAAAACCCCGAAAAAATTCATTTGATTCCTAAAAATGCTCTCAGAAGGTTTCAGACTACAATTTGCCAAACTGGGTCCCGATGGTAAAAATGGTCCTCTGAGTTGTTTCATCCACTTTTTAAACTTTGAAAGAATTGAGATGGATGAAAAAAATATAATGATTTAATCTAGCTCAATGGCCACACTACCTTGTGTTGTTATTATGTATTGTTTTTGTGATCTTTTCATTGTTCTTCCTTTCTTCTTTGTTCTTTCCTTTTGTGGTTTGATCTTAGTCAGTTTGTTGGGTGTGGGGAAGGAAAAACAATGAGCTCTACAGGAGATGAATAATAATAATAATAATAATAATAACCCAACCAGAAGTACAAGACCTTAGATAAACCCTATGAATAAGATAAAATGGCAGTATGGGGACAAAGAAAGATAATAAAACAATTAGGTACACTTGGCTCTGTCCACTTGAACCAAAATAGACAATGATGTAACAACCATGAAAATGGCATAAAAAAAAAGGTTTTCCTAAACCTAAATAATTCATGGTGATATATATATATATATATATATATATATATATATATATATATATATATATTATATTATTATATGAATATGTGAGTGATGAGAAAGTATGATAAAGGAATAATGATGTTGTTTGGTTTGACAGGTCATTAGTTGAGAACCATCATAATAGCGAGGTATGTAATTAATCTTTAAAAATATTATGATTGTGTAAATAATATGACAATGGAATTTTTATTTACCATGTTTTGAGTAAAAAAATGAGGTTATTTAAGAAATTATGTATTGTATGCAATATCCATTGGAAAAGTGGGTAAGAATGACTTACTAATGATAATTATCATTATTAATATGTTATGTCTATGCTTTGGATATTTGTTGTGAGTATGAATGGAAATGATAAATGTTTGGAATTGAAAACACATGAAAAACATGAATGCAGACATGCTAGGAATGGATACAAAGGATTGTTGAGTGTGAAAATAAATGTATGTGATGATGATGACAACCAAACAAATAAGGAAAGAAACAAGTTAATGTAAAAATGAGTACACCAAAGGAATTGGATGAGAATCCCTTTAGTTGATTTTAAAAATTAGTGTTTCAAAATAATGAACACCTTGCGTGGATACTAGGAATGGTATGGTTAAGGAAGGCAACCTTCAATGCAAAATATTGTTATAACTTTTGTAATGCAGGTCGAGTGAAAGGGAAAACTAAATTTCTCATGAATTTAGAAATATGTATTTATCATTCTAACATATTGGCCTGTTGTAATAAAGTATGATCATGTTATGAAATGCTTGAAATGATGGTGATGCACATGGACCATGCCATGTTAATGCCATTTATATTAATTTGAATTTAATGGAGTGCTGGAATTATTACTAGCATAATAATAATTCTAGGATCACTCTAGGCTACTATAATTTTTTGTAATAAGATATATATATATTATATAATATATATATATATATATATATATATATATATATATAATATATATATATATATATATACTGATAACATGTTCTATTTATAATGGGTTGAGTTGTGTTTTAATATGATTATGTTGTGAAAAGTTTATGGAAAATTTTGTATGATTAATCTCGTGAGATTCATGTACCTATGATGTAAGTGTACTACTAAACTATCCAACATCCATATATGGGGCTGATTTTGAAAGTAAACAACATCAGCCTACTAAACATAGGGTGCATAACAATATGCGAGACAAACAATTTTAGAAACTAGGCCATTGCAATGACATCAGAAACCTGTGATATGCACTGATTTCCAAAGGGTATGCGGCGGCCCAGGGAAAAGTTTAAGGATGGAAATTTGTCTTAAAGTTTAGAAGAATTAGCAAATCTTACTAGTGCCTAATATGCAAATTGCAAAATGTTTGGGGATATTTTTTGTAAAAATACTTAGATCTATAATAATTTTATAATATTCTATATAAAATTTTGGATATTTTTTAGATAAAATGATTTTACACTATAAAATTTGGGCGAATAACTTTTAGAAAAAATTGGAAATTGATGATTTTTTTTTGGAAAAATCATGGAAAATTAGCCCACCTACGAATATTAGCCCCTAAATTTTTCCCTAGGTATACCATGATGAATGTGATGTGTTATCCAAAGAAGGCAGGGATATACCTTAGTTGAGAAGATTTTTCTTGTGTAAGGAAGATTTTCCAAGGAAAGGATCACTCGAAGGACTGATGAAGCAGAGAAGAGGATACCAAAATATGAAAAGCGAAGAATTTTCAAGGAATCACACATATACGCATTGGGATTATAGCATCATTGGGTGTGTCTCAGAAAGACAACAAGATGAAATTGTTCCTTGAAGGAACACTAAGCATAGTGGAAATCAATGCTAGATAATAGTAGTAGATTGCGCTCCAGAATCAAGTAATCAAATAGGCCAAGGTGAAATGGAAGCACAATAGACCAGGTGAAGCCAATTGGAAAATCAATGATCATATGAGGGTATCAAACCCACTTTTTTACTGTGTAAGTAAATGTAAATGTAAAATGAGCTATGTATATAAATCTCATTTTTGAATTTGTGTGCAAGTATAAAACACCAAGGATGGTGTACCTATAAGGGTATGGGGTCTGTAACAACCCTTTTTAGATTCCCCCTCAATGTAAATATTATTTGTTACTATTTTCATTGTAAATAATTATGAAAAATATAAAAATGTCTTGGCTAAGGAGAGGACATAGATTCAAAGTTGAGGAGGAAGTGTTTCTTGGGAAAATTCTCAAACTTATAATTATGCATTTAATTGCCACCAATATCCCTGTCAAATTAAAAACAAGTTATATAGACATTTAAAAGGGCATATGGGTGCTTAAGTAAGAGTACGAGCTAATACTTCTATGGGAGGAAGAGTTGGCTCAGGTCAACACATAATAAATAAAGGTATGAGTAGTTGGGTTGGGAGAGGACATGTAGAGAAGGAGAGAATAAAAAAGGTAGGTAGAGTGTGATTGATATGGAGGATATGTTGATGAAAGAAAAAAAAATACGAGAAGAGAGAAAAACAAACAATGCAAAGAGGGAAAAATGTAATCCGCAAGCATACTCAAGAAGGAGACACATATAATATTCAAGCATGGTGTAGCATATCAAAACAAAAAAGAACAAATCTAGATCAGCACTTCAAGAATCACTTGAGGAAGCTCAGTGAAAGAACATAGTTTAAAGCATGTTAAGGATTTTGGAGTAAAAGTGGACTCTTGTGGTATTGTTTTACAAGTGGAGACACTGACTTCTCGACTCATGTTAGGTTTATCAGGTGGCACCATATTCTTCTCTATATTTATGGGTGGTTTTATTATGGTTGGTTTACATTTTCCTTGATCACTTCACTCCTCAGGTTCTAAATCTTGCTAGAGGGTGGTAAACTGCAAGAAAGATTGTAGTGTAGTTGGGCTATAGTTGGGTGGAGAGTTGAAGTCCCTCCCTTAGTTGTCAGTCATATTTAAAATACTCAGATAAGTATTTCTTGGTTATGCATGACATATTACAAGCTATACAATGTCTATTGAGCTTCTAATAAGTGTTTTA
>APFE031442713.1:236008-250470 GCA_000404065.3 Pinus taeda
CGTGTGGTCTTTCACCATAAATCCTTCGACCCATAGTTTTATGCCATTAAAAGAGCTTTGATTCAAGTTATTACATAGAGCCACCCAAAAAAAAAAATTAATGCATTAGTTAATGCACACATATATACCATCTCACAACCCTTCAAAAATTTATTTAATCACTTGTTAAACACCAGGTTTTTGACCCTTGTAGTTTCCAATGTTAATTTCTCCAAAAAAATTCAATGCACAACAACTTAGATGCCATTAAATGCATAGTCATGCACCATTCAATGTCAAAAGACTCCCACTGTTGTGCAACTCAACTTTGGTCTGAAAGGGCCATGAGTTGATATCCCACTCTCAACTGGTTTTGCAATAGCCTCTTGACACTTCCAGTGCATTCAGAACTCAATGCAACAATAATTTGTTTCCACCAACATTCAACAACAATCATGATTTGTTTCCACCAATGTTTAAAACTCAATGCAACAATAATTTCAATCATTAAACCGATCCATTTGATCATTTAAATTTCACAGAGCAGGAAGTATGCATCATTAAAGGTAATATTCATGTCCCTTTCAATGTAACAACAAAATAGTTTGCACATAGAGATTTAATGCTTCAAGAATTGATGCAGAGGGACAAAGCTTTTTCATTACAAAGAATAATAGCAAAGAATGTAGGTGTTACAAGGTAGAAAATGCTAAAAAATGGGTTGGCTCTGATACCATGTCAAGCTAGGTGGGTAACTCCACAAATTAACTTTTTTTACTGCATTACTCAATTAATGAATATATACATGAGTTGAGAGACTCTTGGGATTCCAATTCCAAGGTCTCTTGGTTTTCTCTAATGCATAACTGAAACTATTTACAATAAGACCAATCCTTTTGGATTAGGTGTCAACAATCATTCTACCCATATCTTGTATTTATTTACCCATTATGCTAAAATATATCCTCTATCATATTTGATTGAGAATTTAAAGCCAAATCCTCTAGGGAAGGTAGAACCTATTAATTTCCCTGATCTAGCATGGAAGGCTTGGAGAATTTTAGATTCTCTACTTTCAACACTGAGTAAATGCACATGTATGGGAGTATATTGAGTCTATAGTCATTATCTTCAACCTTTTATAGTATCTCAAAGGTACCATATCACAAAGCCTTCATTTTCATATTAGAACCATGTAGCATCTCCTTGTTCACCTATAACCATACCCTATCTCCCACCTTGAATGACTTCTCTATTTTGTGCACATCATGGCTAGCCTTGTATTTTTTTTGTTATGAATTTTGTAGCATTGTTTGTGATTATACATGGACATTCCTTATCTTCTCAACAATTTTTTCAACCCTTATGGCATCCCGTGCAAGATCTTCCCTCACTCCTCCTTGCTTCCCTTATGAAATATCTAATATAGGTTTCAAATGGAGACTTATCAGTAGAAGTGTGGACTTATTAATTACGAGAGGGCTATATGTATACCATATTTTCATCCAAATTCTTTGAATGCTTGTTATTGTAACCCCTCAAAAGTCATACCGAAGTCCTATTGACTACTTATTTTTTTCTCATCTATTTGTGGTGTTGATTTTTCATAGGATCTTATAGCTGATAATTACTTCTTATGATTTCTTATGTTACTCTTTGCTTGCATTCAAATTCATCATAAAGAAATTACAGAAAAGATCTCAACAATAGAAGCAAAATTCTAGTAGGATCATAAAGAGACGGCCAACAAGAGACACAATAATTTTACCCTAGGAAACTCACATGGGAGAAAATCCCAACAACCTTTTTCTTAGATAAATTATTCAGTTCAACAAATATACGTCTAATTCTTCAAGTAAAACATAAATTCAAATTTACTAGTGACATAAATTTGGTCATGACTAGTCAAATTACCCCTTAGATAAGTCAAATTCCTACCCAATGAACTTGGCTTGGTATGATATGTTAGGGCTCAATTTATTCTTCCTACTGTGCCCAAGAATATATGCCTTGGTGCTCTATATATGCAAAAACTCTACCTTATATCCATGTCTCGTATTCATATTTTACTCTGCCTTAGGTTTGTCCTTTTCTCTACCTCAAGTATTCCCTTTCTATGCCTCAAATCTACCCTTTTCTCTCCATCCCAAGTGATCTAAATTCATGTCTTGTAGAGGAGGAAAAATGGCCTATATATAGGCATGTCAAGGTCCTGAATGGTTGTGTCCCTTCATTGGGGCCAACTTCATCTTTTGTAGGGTCGACTTGTCATTTGGAGCCAAAAGTTCATATTTTAGAAATTCAAAATTTTTTATTTTAAAATTGACATGAAGAACATGTCTTACATTTTTCATTACATGTATTTGTCGAGGGTTAAAATATGACTTATGAAGACTGGCCATAGCTACAAAATTCAACACTCCCTTTTATCTATGGAGGTATTCATAATGACTATCTAGATTTTCTCTTGTTGAAAAAATTCTCTAAGAAAAGGTTATAACAGCTCATCACCAGCATCAACATTATTCAATTACCATAATCCTAGACAATAATTTTGACTCCTGGTAAATCAACATTATCAACTAGTCACCGTAACTCTGATCAGTTCCTCTAACCATAATTCTGACCAATACCTCTGACCCATGGTATACGAACTAGTCTTGGTTCACTATCATGTTGTCCAATCTCTTTAAATCATAGTGAAACCCTTAAGGCATCACTCTAGGCCTAATTTTAAATGTGCTCACTCAATCTATCTAGAGAGATTAAGCCTGATGTTGAAAGGAACTTACTCAATTGAGTAATTGTAGGCCTCTAGGACCATTCTTCTAGTCAACATCTTGACTCAAGAAGAATGTTTATCCTCTACGAGACCATTCTCCCTAATCTTGGTCAACATACCTGACCCAGGTTGATTGAATGTCCATGAATGAGCTAGTTAAGTTGATGTGTCAATCTACTACCTATGGAAAGCATTCTACATCAACTTCATGCTCAACAAGTCATCACTTGGAGAAATCCACCAACTATCCAAGTTGTTACTTGGCACATGGTTAACACCTATGATTTATGGTGAAACCCTAGGCTATTACCATTCTTGCATGCTAATTGAATGAAATTTTTCTGCCTGATGCTAGAGGCACTTACTTGCCTACCTGAAGAGAACTATGAACCTTGATTCTCTTTGGGCCATTCTCCCTAGCCACATTTTGTGGCCCTTAGTTAATACTTTGACCTATTTATATTCTAACCTTGGGAGAATGGTTTCCCCTTAATGCAACAACATCAACACTCCCTGTTACTGAGGGAAGCATTCTAAATAAATATAAGCTTATCTTTGAAGTATACAAACTTCACTCTGAGGCAGATGCTTTGACAACAATCGCTTGACTATAGAATAATATAGGAGCTACACTTCTTCCTTCAATACTACATATTGGTACTAGATTTCACTGTGCTTTGACCTATCATCATGGTCGTAACCTACACTTGTTTAAACAATCATGCAAGAAGTTTCTAAAGTGATATTGCTTCTCAACTCTCCAACCACATTGGAATTTATATTTGGCCTCTACAACATTGATTGCGGTAGATGCTTGCTTCTTAATCATCCAAGAAATCGTAATGTTTCCCAAAATTAAGAAATACTATGATGAACTCTTCTTGTCTTCTGCACTCTCTATCTAATCTGAATTTGTGTATCCCTATAATTGTACTTCATTGTTTCAATCATATCTCAAACCATAACTAACTGTGCTATAACCAACTGTACCATGTTGGTACTTCAACATATGTTGAGCCACATGTCTTGGCTCATCCATAAGTTGATTGGATACTTTCTAGTTACCCTAACTGGTTGCTCTTTTTGAAACAAATATTATTGTGGCAATCCTATCTACTCCCTCTACCACTGCAACTTTCTAGTTAATGTGGCATACCTAGCTTGAAAATCTCAATGGCATTCCATCATCCCAAAAATATATGAGTGATATCTGTAGTATGCTTTAAGGAGGTAATGCATCAAATCTAGGTTCTTCATCTCAAACTCAAAATTCCCTTTGAAGCTCAAATGAGGCTCCCTGACTGCTCCCTCCATTATGGAAGAAAATATTTTTACCATTGTTTCTTCTTCTGACACATGAGTCTTTCCTCTTTCATTAGAAACAAATCATATAGGATCAACCTTGATCCATCAATCCAAGTCTGTGGTACAATATTCTATTTGCATGTAGGAGACTCCTTCATGACCCGCAAAGACTTGAGGTGGTTCCATGTACACTTATACCTTTATTTATTAATAGAAAAAAATTACCTCTACATTCTTCTTATGTAATTCCATAATAGAAGCAATAATAATTCTAATAGAAGTGTACCTAGAAATTGATCCTCTCCCTCTTTCTGGGAGAACCTTCTAGCCTAATGTCCCACTTTGTACTTATCTATGCTACCATCTATTGTAGGCTAGATCTTATAGATCCATTAATAAGTCACCACTGACTTCCCTTTGACACAATAAAGGTATACTTGAAATTTATTTATCTACTTTCTCCCTCTGAGATCAGATCTCATCTAGTACAATATATCTCATCATGCATCACCTGATTTTGGGAGGGTCCTTTTGTCACAATATTTTCGTCATTCTTCCAACACTTCCATATGTTACTAGATCAATGGAATCCTTTATTATGTACTTGCAATCCTCAGTAGGAGGCCATTGAAGAACGATTACAACCCAAAATAGGAAACAAAGACAAGAAGTTAACTAACAGAAAAACAACAACAAAAGTAATAATCAAGGAAAAGAAATATAAGGTATAGCATCTTTTTAGGCTTGTAAGGAAATTTCAAATACCTCTTGATCTTGGCATTCTTTCTTCCATATTGTAAATTTATCAACCTCGCCCTTATCATTAGTGCTTGTTAATTTAATTGATGCTAAATTACTACATAAATTTTTGACCAGGGATAGTATACTGATGAAGTGTATGTGCATTGTACGTACTGGAAGTCCTTATTATTCAAGAAATTCCTAGATTAAATTGAGATATAGAGATGCAAATGTTTTATTAACAACTATCACTCTCACGTGAAAGTAAATATGTCACTCTTTAACGTAAATGAAATCAAAATCATTCCACTTTTTTAAAATAAATATCACACTTTACTTGAAAGAAACATTACACTTGCTTGAAAGAAATACCACACTTTGAAAAAATAAATATCACACTTACTCAACTAAAAAATGAAATTAAATCTAAATCACTCTGATAGAAAAAGAGAAATTAACACTAATTGGAAATTGAAATCCCCTTCACCAAACTCAAACTATACTACAAATCATAAAGCAATCCACACTCTTCTATACTACTTATCATGTGCACAAGAGATCTTGGCTTCACTCATTCATCCTACAACAAAATGACTAAACAAAACATGCTTTGTTATGAACTATGTGATCACTGCCAAAAGTATTCATAAGCAATCGAAACTGGACAGTTAGATGAACAAATTAAACACTACATAAAATGAAGATTTGAAATGTTACTTGAAAAAAATAAAATCTTACAACTCCAGGGGCCCTCCTACGAGATGTTTACAACATGCGTCCTTCAAATGATTATATATGAATAAAAATAACACAAAACAAGGATATCAAATAAAACAAAGTTTTTATAACTGTAAAACAGAGTTTTCAAAATAATATTCAAGACTGTGTTTGTTATGCTGAGAGCTAGATTTATAGCCTCTATCAATAATTGTTTAGAGATTTACGAGCCTATCCTACTCGACAGGGACTAAAAATGTCATACAAATATAATATCTCATTATTTCCTCATGGTTTTATATCGGAGAAGCAAATCATGAGGCTAAATATCTGCTTCCATTAATTTCCTCTCTCGTCTGATTCGCCTTCGACTCCTTCTTCACTTGTTGACTTCTGCATTCATTGGCCCTATGTGGTATTCTTATCATCGATCCAGATCATGAATATAGGAATATATTGTTGTGCCAGATATTAGCCACCTGCCCATATGTCTCATTCCTTCCAGAACCTATCGAACCTTCAACTTTGCTACAGAACCAGTCATTAGCTGCAGAATTGGTGCAATTCAGTAGTTCATGCAAATATTAAGTTAAATAATAAAGAAAAATGAAACTTATGAAATAAAATATGTTTAAGTACCTTTTATTTCCATGAACCTTGTAAATTGATGCTAAATTAGAGTTATTAGAGTAAAAATTAAGGAGGATGGAGTGTAGGAAGGTTGTCATAAAATGACAATTTTGGGCTTCAACATTCCCCCACACAGAAGACATTACATGTCCTCATGCACAAAATTTAAAAAAATTTAATCCTTCTTTGTTACTGAGCATCTTCAGAGGCCTGAGCAAGAACATCTAAGTTAGTTCTTCTTTCTTTCCTGACACTAACTACTACCATCCTTGTTTTCTTCATCAAGATTTTGTGTTGCAAACTTATGACCTTGTTCTTAAGAAATTTGGTTTTAGCGTTCAATTTCTTACTTTTCTCGTACCATAAACCAAGATATAACAAGATGTTTTCATTTTGAGTTCACTAGATTTCATTTTGTACCTTTAGTGTCTCATGTTCCTTCATTAAATGTTTGTTTAATACCTCCAATTCATAGATTTCCTCCTTAAGAGTGTTTACAATTTGAGGGTCTTCTAGAGGATCAAAATAAATAATTTCTTATCGGTTTGAAGATGATTCAACAATTTTTGTTGTAGATCTTTCTTCCAGAGATTCTATGTAATTGTATATTTATTGCTGGATAGGACCAATTTCTAGAGTTTTCCTAACTGGACTTGCAAATTTCTAGAGTTCTCCTAGCTGGACTTGCAAGTGGTGATGGAACTCTCCCTTCCTCTTCTTCTTCTAAATTGACGAATTCTAGAGATTGTTGAGACTGTTCATGTATTGGTTTGTTAAGCTTTGCAATTATTCTTATATTTGATGGTGATGTTTTAGTAGTATGGGGACACTGTTTAGCTGTTTCTTGTTCTATTTCTCCTTTTGATGTACTTTCCCCTTTATTGCTAGCTATCTTTTTTCTAAAAAAAATTCTACTTAATAGTTTCCAACACATTTATAATAGGGGTTTCATCATCAGAATACTGATCTTGTTGTGTTTCTTGTGCTGGTGATTTTTCCTTAGGGTTTAAGGGCAACTTTATTCTACTCTTTCTGGTCTTATCACTAGGTTCTTCTTGGTCTTCTTCTTTGAAACAATTTCTAATAATAAAATCCTCCCAGTTATCCCCTTTGCTTTTTAAAAGGGATTCAACTAAAATTTTCACTAATCCATGATGGTACAAGGCATTATCTATGGACTGTATTTTCCTTTGAATATTTCTAGCCATTTTTCTCAATATATTAATTAGGAAGTAAGGTAGGTTGATTTCATTACCATTAAGAAAATTAATCATTAGGCCAACATGGTGAAATAACATGTTTCCAAACCTACCTTCACAAGTTATGAATTTTTGAATAATCAACAACAAATTTCTCCATTTATTATTTAAGGTTGTGACTGGAATTCCTTTCTTAAAGATAGAGATATCCATACCTGAGTTTTTAATGAAGACTTCCCATTCTTTCTCCTTGATCTTTTGGTTCTTGAACTAGATTTCCTTGATTCTTGGCAATCTGGTAGATTCTGCTACAAATGACTCTGTTAAAACCAATCTAATGTCTCCAATATCTACTTCTATACCATCATATGTCTGAGAAAATGATTTCGTAACTTATTTCTCATGCCAATCAATTTTTTCAACAAACCATAACCATTATGCTTGTTGCAACTGTTGTTTCACCTATGGGTATACTTCAAGAAATTTAGCCCCATTCAACTCTGAGCTTACAATGAATCCCATGCTAAAGAATTCTTAGCCCCTAATTTCTATCTTTTCCAGGGTTATGGAAGTAATTTGGTTATGGAGGATGAAATTTGGGTAATAGGTGAGGCATTTTCAACAATGGAACAGGGCCGAGTTTAATGGATATCATGTAAGGAACTGTGATGGTATGTGAAGGAAGTGGAATGTTATACAGAAGGAAGGGAGTGAATTTGAATGATAACAAGGTTTCATATTGGAGTTATATCCTTTTGAAAAGATATTTTCATTAGAACTAAAGTCATGTCATAATGAAAGTAATCATTACAGAAAATGGTGGTAGCAACGGTTATTCATCTATTTAATTTCATAATTCAATATTTTTTTCCTTTATTATCTAACTAATATTTACATACATGCTATTTTGCCTGATTTTGGATTTGTCCTTTTGCAGGTTGTACTCAAGTTTATTTAGCTGTAATATTTATTCAATTTGTTTTTTCCATGATATTCATTTTCCTTGGTTGCAATCTATCATGTCAGCTGCAGAATTCCATAAGAGCAGCAAATTATTGACAATGTTGTACTTGTCTTATTTTTAAAAAGAAGAATAAAAATAAATGGGAAAAGAATAGGGAATCAAAAAGAAAATCTATGCTGCCAAGAATTCTTGGTTTTCAACTTAGATTTTCTATATAAACATGCCAACAATGTTGGGTTTCATGTTTATACAATAACATTTTTTTTTTTGAAAAAGAAAGTAGAAGGCTAAGTTGGAGAGGAAGAAGAATCTTCCTTAACCAATTTCAAATCAAGATTATCTTGCAGATTTCTTATGAACTCTTCCTTTGTTGATGGCTTATGATATATTCGTAATCTATGACCATTTACGAGGAAAGTTATGTTTTCTTCATCAATGGTTTTGATTTTGACTACTCCATTATAAAAAAAAAAAAATGCAATCTTATAACGACCAAGCCAATGAGTTTGCAATTTTCCTTGAAAATCTTTAAATCTTGAATCAAAAAGCAATTTCCCAATCACTAGGCTGGAATTTTCTTTCTTTGATAAAATTATCATGCCACCCAGATCTATGTTGCTGGAATATATTGGTTCTATGAATATCATCTTGTAGTATCTCATCAAGTTCATTCAATTTCTCCATTATTTGTCTTTTGGCTTCTAATAGATCAAGACTTGATTTGGATATTATTTTAAAAGTATTTATCGGGAACCCAATAGGAAATAAGACTTGCTTTCCATAAACAAGTTCATAAGGAGTGTTTCCTATTGTGTTTCTCCATGTGGTATGATATGCCCATAAAGCTTTTGGAAGATTTTATGCCCAATCATTTCTATGCAGATGTACACTCTTGGTAAGAATTGCTTCAATTACTTTATTGGTAGATTCAACTTGTCCATTGGCTTGTGGATGATATGGAGTAGACTTCCGGTGTTTGATTTTGTACTTCTCCATTATCTTATGCACCAAATTGTATGTAAATTGATTACCTTGATCTGTCACAATTTACCTTGGGACACCAAAACGAGTGAAAATATCCTCAAAAAGAAATCAAACTACAACATTTTCAGTAGCAAAAGGAAGTGCTTTAGCTTTTACCCATTTTGTGACATAATTTGTACAAACAAGAATGTACCTTTTTTGTCTTGATGGTGGATTTATTGGACCAAAAAAATCCAAAGTGCATTTATCAAAAGGTTCAATAAGTACCTGAGGTTGAAGAGGCATTTCATCCGAAGGAATAGGCTTTCCCATCCTTTAACAACTATCGCATCTCTTAACATATTCTTTGGCATCCCTAAAAAGAGAAGGCCAATAATATCCTAAGAGAAGGGCTTTATAGGTAGTTGTTTTATCAACGAAATGTACTCCACATGGTTCATCATGACAATATTTTAATATCTCTGGTACCTCATCCTCTCTAACACATCTTCGAATAAGTAAGTCAGGTCCTGTCTTGTACAATTCTTCATTTATCCATGAATAAGATGCACTCATTTTAATAACCTTCCTTTTCTCTCGGGGAGATAAGTATGATGATAACTTCTTGTAGCCAAATAACTAGCAATATCTACAAACCAAGCAGATTTAATAGATACTACAAAAGGATATTCATGAGGAAAATTATCTTCCACAGGAACCTCATTATTATCATTATGGATTCTCGAAAGAAAATTAGTAACTTTGTTTTTCTTTCCAAGTCTATCCAAAATAATAATATTTAATTCTTGTAATAAAATAACCATCTTGTAATTTTGTCATTAGTAATTGATTTATTCATTAAATATCTAATTGTAGAATGATCTGTGTCAATGAAGGTTTCATAACTAATGATATAATGTCTCAATTTATTGATGGCGTGTACAACTACCTAAAAATTCGTTTTCTGTTACAGTGTAATTTAACTCTACAGGGGTCAATTTTTTTATTGTATAGTAAATTCCATAAGGAGTTAAATATTTCTATCCTAATACAGCTCCTAAAGCTGTATCTGAGGCATCAGTCGAATGTGAAAAGGTAGTTTCTAGTTTGGTCCTCTTAAAATGGGTGCTTCAAAAATATTTTCTTTCAATGTCTCAAAATCTTTTTGGTAGTTAGAATTTCAGATGAACTCTCAATCGTTTGTAAGCAATTTGAAAAGTGAAGAGGCTATCTTTGTAAAGTTTTCTATAGATCTTCTACAATAGATAGTGAAACCAATAAAACTTCTAACATCTCTTTGACAAGTTAGAAATGATAATTTAGAAATGACTTCTACCTTAGATGCATCCATTTTGATTCCATTTCCTGAAATGTGGTGGCCTAAAACAATTCCCTTAGTGAACATCATAAAACATTTGTCATGGTTTAACGATAAATTTGCTTCTTTACACTTGATGAGGCTCGGTATTACAACAAGAATGTTGCAACTCCCAAGGCTACCGACTTTAACTATCAACTCATGGTTCGTACAATCTTAAGAGGTATCAGCACTATATGTGCAGCATATAATGTGTCCCTCCTTTGCTGTCATGATGTAGTGGAGTGCATGTACTAAAATCAAATCCTAAACTAATTGCAGAAAATGAAATCCTCAAAATGGGAACCTTAACCTATTGCAAGAAAGAAAGTACAAGGAAAGAAACCTATTCTAATTGTAGAAAGTAAAGATCATGAAATAAATTTCAACCATTACATTTCAGATAGTTTAGATCCATTAACAATGTTCATTGGATGTGGTAATCAATAAAATCACCATTGCATTATCCAATCCATAAATCTGTCCATTAGACCAAATCGCTGAAATGTTTTGCATGGGTAAAGATATGAGTCCTAAGTGGTCTTTAGTATTCCCTAATCATTTATTTAGAGCCTATGTGTCTTGATTCAACCCTAAGGGACAATAATCAAGCTTCTTGAGTGAATCTAGGCAAGTAAATGCATGTTGGAAGGCTACTACAAGAAACTACAAGATCTTACAAATTTACTACAGGAAGTTATAATTCATTGAATGACCCAAAAATCAAATAAAAATTGGATGGGAATATTTTTTTTATTGACTAGGATGTATTAGGTCTCCATTATAATTGGAATCACTCAAAAAGACCTCTGTTAACCCATGCTAAAAAATAGAAGAAAATTACTGGTCTAAAATCTAGAAATTCGAGAACTAGTGAACTAGTAAATATATCAAATGCCTAACCTAATCAATTGAAAATTCAATGGGATAATTTTTCTAATTAAATAGAATGTTTTTTTGATCTAATGCAAGTGGAACCAACTTAATTGAATCTCATTAGCATGCTCTAAAAAATAGCAGAAATGTATTGTTCTTTGCCACAAAGGAGTTCCATAAATCTAGATTTGGGAATAAGAAAACTATTCCAAGTATCTCAATGATTACTATGACTTTCAAAATTTGTTACAAGGATTAAATTATGCTTGTGATCCTACGAAAGAACTTACTTCAACCATTTAACCCAATCCTACAACAATAAATCATTAACACTAAATGCAGAAATAGAAAAAAGGAAAGAACAAGAGATGCATGTGAATAAGAAGTGAAAAGAAAAAAATAAAATGATACAAAAGGGATCTAAGGCTCCAGAGATGGCCAAGCCCAAGGCAAATCAGATTCCTATGAAGGATACCAAGATCTAAAAGTTGAACATTTCACCAATATTCATTATTTTCATCAATACAATTACATCCCTACAAGAAATGACAATGGAGATGAAAAAATATGAGTTCTCCCCACAATAAGACTAAGAAAAATCCACCCCTAGAGGAAAATTCGACTTGGTACTTATACAAAATGATTAGGAATCATTCCCCATGAAAGGAGGAATCTTTCCCCACCAAAATCCCTTGATTAGTGGATCTGGTTCCCAATACTAGGAATCTACATTAAATGGCAGGGAACACATTCCTAGATTTTCTCAATCATTGGATCTCCCAATGTGTGCCATGATCCATATATATTTTTAATTTATTATTTAATATTGATCCTCCTATAGTAGGGAGAAAGTCGTTAAATTGTCTCCTCCTCCAAATCTCCGTAATCTTGCCCAATATTCTCATAATATTCCACAAAAATAAATAATATTAGACACAAATATGAAATTATTCATAAAAATTCCTAATGAACATATTAAAGTTGAAAATAAATTATCTAATGAAAAAAAAAGAGGTTTAATGTGCTGAAGGATGGTCCAATGGGCCTTAATTTATGTCTAATTTAGAGGCATGGGCCTTAATTTATGTCTAATTTAGAGGCCCATCATACCCCCTTGCTGGAAGTGTTTCTCTTTGAGAAACTTAGTGACCTCATTGTGCCTCCTTCATGGCCCTGGTGGCCTCTCTCTTGTGCATTCCTCAGTCCTTTCTCTTAAGAATCTTGGTTGTAGGTTCTGCAAGGACAAGCCCAAAAATGTAGTTGTTCTTTTCATGATTGTTTAACAGTATTTCAAGAAAAAATCATAACTTTCCTCTTTGAAAGTGATCTCTATTGGCTTGTAGATACATTTCATTCATATCCTCCCTTGAAACCTTCATTCCACTTTCACTCGTTTTTCCAAAACTGCTTGTGCATAGAAAAAATCACAATATTTCTTGATACCATTAGCCTGCCTTTTTTCCCTTATTCAAGATGGGTTCTTGAATACTTTTCAGTTTAGCAAGGTCTTCCACATCCCTTTCCAACCTTCTTCTACCTTGTTCCACCATTTGGACACCTCTGGAACCTTCAAAATGCCTTCAGATGAGAACTAGGACACCCTGTAGTAATTCCTGCAAAAACTACGGGAAACCCTGTTTAAACCCGTTTTGAGCATAAATGATAGTCTAAGCCTAGGAAAGACCCTCAACTTGACTTCCATGACTTTCTCCCATTTCTATAACATCTTTTAGGCCTTGCGCAAAAGTTAGAAAGAGATAAGAAAACTCTTGGAAAGCCACTTTTCATCACTACAGTTTGAGTTCTATTTTGATGGTGAATTCCTTCTTTCCTTTTGTTACATTCTTCTTCTCTTTTATGGCCTAGATGATGTTGGCATTATGTTTCTGATGAGGTTATATGTTACAGATGTTGTACTTGATGGCAACACCCATGGCAAGGCTCTTAATATGATGAAAATTAAGAAGTATGCAGGAGAACAGTTCAGAAGATGCGTACCCACAGGTACGCTATGCAGGGACCGCGGCCAGACACGCAGGTCAGCCATTCAGGAGGTGCGTACCCCCAGTGCACACTTTTCAAGGCATAAAAGTGTGCACACGTGGGGTTTCTTATGTTTAACCCTTGGTATTTAGCCGACGGTATTGTATTATTATGGTTTTGGCCCGTGGTATTGGTCCATGATTTGAGGAAGAGCTTGCCTATATAAAGCAAAGGAGATCATTTGGCTTGTGCATCTTTTGAAATTAAATATCTTGAGATTTGAAATATTGGGTTCTCGGTTTAAAAGCTTGATCTATAAAAAAGAAGTTGAAATCGAATCTGTGAAGGGTGATCTCTCGAGCGCAAGATCAGATATGAGCATCTGACTGTATTTCGGCCGTAATCAGAGGTACGCAGGTGATTAACGGTGCGAGTGCGTGGAGATGCAAAGGCAACGAAGGCGCAGTTCGTGGGTACGCAGAGCAGCAGTGGTTCAGGTGCGTACGCACAGTAAACGTACGCGGCGCGATAGACTTTCTGGGTGCATATCGATGTGGCAGTACGCGGCGCGATAGTGTATCTGAGTGTGTATTGTACGCAGCACAACAGAAGAAGCAGTGCGGGGTCACGCAGTGTAGCAGAAGGAGCTCTGTGGGTATACGCAGAGAAGCAGAGGGTGAAGTGCGTAGCGACGCAGGCCAGTGAAAGGAAAACTGCGTATCTGTCTTAAGATCTTCTGTTGACTGAATTTTTCTGTTGATAAGGTGTTCTGGGTTCAGTTCTGTTATTGTTGATCTGGTTACTACAGCTGACTGTGTAATTTACATGTACTTGATGATCATTTGATGTATTGGATCCAGTTTGAAAATTTATGAAAAGTGGTCCTTGAAAAGAAGTAGGGGGTTGTAGCTCCCTTCCAGGAGAGACTGGAAAACGAGAGAGAGTTGTAGCTCTCTGCAGGTTGCA
>APFE031442713.1:262062-278639 GCA_000404065.3 Pinus taeda
CACACTTCATGCTTATACAGATGCAGATTGGGCCGGAAGCGTGGATGACAGGAAGAGCACAAGTGGTGGTGCATTCTTTATGGGTTCCAGATTAGTATCTTGGTTCAGCAAGAAACATAGTTCGATTTCCTTGTCTACCGCTGAAGCGGAATATGTTGCTGCTGCATCTTGCTGCACTCAACTCCTTTGGATGATGCAGGCCTTGCAGGATTTTCAAATCAATTGTACACCACCTATTTCCATCTTATGTGATAACACAAGTGCGATCAGCATTTCAAAGAATCCAGCCATGCATTCAAAGACCAAACATATACCGATCAAGTATCATTTTCTTCGGGAACAAGTTCTTGAACAAATTGTCAAGTTGGAGTATGTTCCCTCTAAGGAACAAGTTGTTGATATTCTCACCAAACCATTGCCCAGGGAGACCTTTGAATACCTCAGACAAAAGATGGGGGTTGTTGATGCATCATCTTATTGTTGAGACTCTTCTGATTGCTGGTTGTACGCATGATTCATCTAGGGTATATGCGTACATGTGCTGGGTTGCGACACAGGTTCAGGGGGAGCATATAATGCATTGTTGGCATTATGGAGGATGTACAAAAGGAGATCATGGAAGCTGGTCTGAATATAGCTACAATATGTCTCTATCTCTTTCTTGGTCATTGATGGTGTCTGGTGGATTATGGTTCTTCCTTACAGATCTGGTTCATATTCAGGGGGAGCATGTTCTTAGGGGGAGCATAACCCTTTGCCCTTGATGTCAAAGGGGGAGAATGCCGCTGAAATTTTTGAGGTTGCCATCAAGTCCAAAGGGGGAGATTGTTGGCATTATGTTTCTGATGAGGTTATATGTTACAAATGTTGTACTTGATGGAAACACCCATGGCAAGGCTCTTAATATGATGAAAATTAAGAAGTACGCAGGAGAATAGTTCAGAAGATGCGTACCCGCAAGTACGCTGTGCAGGGACTGCGGCCAGACACGTAGGTCAGCCGTTCAGGAGGTGCGTACCCCCAGTGCACACTTTTCAAGGCATAAAAGCGCGCACACGTGCGGTTTCTTATGTTTAACCCTTGGTATTTAGCCAACAGTATTGTATTATTATGGTTTTGGCCCGTGGTATTGGTCCATGATTTGAGGAAGAGCTTTCCTATATAAAGAAAAGGAGATCATTTGGCTTGTGCATCTTTTGAAAATTAAATATCTTAAGATCTGAAATATTGGGTTCTCGGTTTAAAAGCTTGATCTATAAAAGAGAAGTTGAAAGAGAATCTGTGAAGGGTGATCTCTCGAGCGCAAGATCAGATCTGAGCATCTGACTGTATTTCGGCCCTAATCAAAGGTACGCAGGTGATTAATAGTGCGAGTTCATGGGCACGCAGAGCAGAAGAAGGATAAGTGTGTAGGTACGCAGGGGCGACAAAGGCGCAGTGCGTGGGGACGCAAAGGCGATGAAGGCGCAGTGCGTGGGTACGCAGAGCAGCAGTGGTTCAGGTGCGTACGCACAGTAAAAGTACGCGGCGCGATAGACTTTCTGGGTGCGTACCGCTGTGGCAGTACGCAGCGCGATAGTGCATCTGAGTGCGTACTGTACGCAGTACAACAGAAGAAGCAGTGCGGGGTCATGCAGTGTAGCAAAAGGAGCTCTGCGGGTATACGCAAAGAAGCAGAGGGTGAAGTGCGTAGCGACGCAGGCCAGTGAAAGGAAAATTGCGTATCTGTCTTAAGATATTCTGTTGACTAAATTTTTCTATTGATAAGGTGTTCTGGGTTCAGTTCTTTTATTGTTGATCTGGTTAGTGCAGCTGACTGTGTAATTTACATGTACTTGATGATCATTTGATGTATATGGATCCAGTTTGAAAATTTATGAAAAGTGGTCCTTGAAAAGAAGTAGGGGGTTGTAGCTCCCTTCCAGGAGAGACTGGAAAACGAGAGAGAGTTGTAGCTCTCTGCAGGTTGCAGCCTGCGTACTGGTAAAGGACTGCACTAGTACAAGACCATTGTAAAAGGAGTTTCTAATTTAAAGAAGATAGACACATATTGCAGCAGGTGGTTTTCACCCACATTGGGTTTCCACCTTATATCTGGTGTTCTTTGATGTGACTGTCTATTTTTCTTGTTCATGCTTATTATTTTATGGTACTGATATGCAAAAATAATTCAAAGTGTAAATAAGGAAGATTTGGTAAAAGAACTAGATAATACTGATTCACCCCCCCCCTCCCTCTCAGTATTATTTTCAATAGATGATTGCATAATGGCCTTGGAGTTCTCTGTTTTGATTAGGTCTCTCTTAGGCACTTCCATTTTGGGTTTTAGCACAATTTTTTCATTTCTTCCTTCTTGTAGTAGCATTCTTCCTTCCTGTAGCATTCATTCCTTCTTCCTTTAGGGTCTTCTAACTGTATGGGAGTGATGAGAAATGATGTAGGGGGGTTGGAGGATGATGCTAGGGCTCAGAGCGAGTAGTGTAGGTTTGTAAAAATGGAGAAGGTGATCTGTTTGTTTTTTTTCAAGAAATTTTTAGGGTGAGGCAGAGTGTAGGGTTTGTTCTTCAAAAATATATTTTTTTTCTCATGAAATGGGATGGACAAATGATGGATAGATAGTGGATATGAAGTGGATGAATGGAGTGTTGTGGTGAATTGGCCTTTGCAGAAATTTTTTCTTTTAATTGTTGTCCCCATTCCTTGAAATCATCACCCTTCCTAATTTTACTTTTCTACATTGCATGAGTGAATGAGTGAGCTGAAATTAACTACTTGAAGGTGGTCGAGGCTACTGACCCATCCTTAGCTTATAAAATCTAATCTCTCATGCATTGACAACAAATTTCTAACTATAATATGTTCAATAGAAGAGGTCAAGAATATTGCATACCTACACCTACCTAATGGTTGTTGGAGAGGCATGCATGCTGCTGCTGAGTTGATGATCAATCCTTGCTTCCTTGGAGGTGCTAATTTTCTTTGCTTGATTCTGCATAGGTCTTCATAGCTTGCTGATTCTTTGACTGATAAGGTTGTTGCATGCAATTTTCTTTCAAGTGTTCAATATTTTATTGGTGGAGTGGATGGACGTATTCCTGAGGAGGGTGTTCCCCCTTTTCATTCTTCAGAAATGGCTTCATGTTGCTCAAGGTGGCTAGTTCTTCTGCTGTGTGAGCGAAAAAAATAATTGATGTTGAAATCTATTGTAACTGTGCAGGTTGCTTACAAGAGGAATCCTCTTCCCGTAGCAATCATTTAATTCCTCTTCAAGACCTCATTGATGCAAGTGGGATTGATGTAAAGACATAAGAGATATAAGGACAGGGTTAAAAACATCAAGAGGTGGTGTAGGTCGTGGAAAAGTTGATGACGATTTGTTTTTTCTTCATGTAAGGTAGAGTGGAATTTGAAGATGGATTTTGGTTAGATGGAGCGGATGAGTGATGAAAGTGGTTGGGGGCCTATATAGACCTTCACTAAAGAATAAATGAAATTTTGAACCATTTCTCCATTCAGATTGCCTCTTGTAGCTTCTTCTTGGCCATCCTGTAGTACTATAGGATCTTCTTGTAGTAATCCAGGACAACTTGTTGTAGGAGAATTGTTTTGTCAATATCTCCAAAATGGTAGAATGAATTGACCTGAAATTTTTTGAGCATGTTGATTTCATCCTTATGTACCTACTGATGAAACAAATTTTTAAATGGATGTACTAATATCGAGAAAATTCAAAAATGGTTGTACTTGTTGGAGGCCAATTTCTCAAAAACTGTTCACTGGAATTTGCTGAAATCACTTGAGCATGTTACTATCATCCATATGCAACTCTGCCTAGAACATCTTGGAAAATGGATGCATGTTTTTCAAGATATGACAAAAATAAATTTATTCTCTATGTATATCTATTTCGTGTATTAAGCCAGAGCATTCTTGTAGTATTTCAAGACAACAAGGAAAATGAGTGGTAAAATCTTGGGAATGATGAGTGGATGGTGGAAATAGATGAAGGTGATGGATTTGCATGGCCTTGGTCCTTATGAAACATCTGAGCAAAGGAGGAGAAAGTCCAAGTTTGACTTCCTTTGACTAGAATTTTGACCAATTTTTCTTTTCTTTAGTGCCAACTTGTTTTTGTTGCTTGTAGATGTTGGAGAGCACCTACATTGATTGGAGAGATACATGGAAAAAATAAATTTTATTTTTTCCTCTTTTTTGTTTTTTCTTCTAGGCCTATTAGCTGCCTCAATGATGTTTTCAACTAGTAGGTCTGCCTAGGCGCCTCAAAGGAGGTTTTCACCCAAGACCTTTTCTTTTTTCTCTTTTTTCCCCAACCAATTGACTGCCTCATGGAGGTTTTCAATCAACAAGACAATTTTAGACGCCTCAAAGGAGGTTCTCACTTGAGATTTTTTTTCTTATTTTTCATTTCTTTTTTCTACCCTACTCTACTTGAAAAACAAAATCACTTTAAAGTATAAGAATACTTACAGTGGAGCCATGTGCACATCAAGATGACAGACAAACTGATGTGTAGGCTTGAAATGTATGCTTTGACATGTACCTTAATTTGAGAGATCAAATTATTTGAATTTGATGATTTCAAGCACAGTTGAAGAAGGGAGTGTTGTTGCAACTTAATGACTGTTTGGAACCATATTTCAATATAATTGTGATGCCCCTGGTCCACTTGCTGATTTGGATCATCATGGATGTCTTCTTCTTCCATGACCTTCAAATCTTCCTCTTTTTGCTGATTTTTTTCTTGAACACATGGAGGATTTGATGGTAACCATGGGGGAGATTTCTCGATCTCTGATTTTGTTGTCTGCTCTTCATCAAATGAAGCCCATGATCCTTTGTTATTCTCATTTTAATCTTCCTCTTCTGCATGTGGTCCTTCAATGATATCAAGAGAATCTCTTTTTTGCAATACTCTTCCTGAGCTATGGTGAATACCATTTATCTCAAGAGGAGATGTTTGGAAATGTTGTATCTCAACATTGTAAGTGGGTTGAGCTACGTCAATGTGTGGGTTTGGAAATGGTGGTACAGGTAGTTGAGTGGGAGTGGATATTTGAGATCGATGTGGTTGTGGTGGAGGTGTATGGTAGGGATAACATGAAGTTGGGTATGGAGGATATTAAGGAAAATATTGAGGATATTGTGGATGGCTCCCATAAGTTCCTTTCCAAATTTGTTTCCAAGATTCGTTTTTGGGTTGAGATGGCCAATGTTTCCAAGGAAAGGGTGTGTTCCAATTACCTTGAGGTGGATATGTATAGCCTTGAAATTGTGAATTAGGCTCGTGCATCATATCAGGTTGAATATGTTGCCATGATCCTCTTAGAGCTACATAACATAGCTGCATTGGAAATTGACTTGCTCCATTGTCCTCTTGGTAAACTTCCTTCAACCTTGATAATGAGGGACAATATTTAATAGCATGTGATTCTGCATGGACAACACAAATATCAACATATTCTTTTTCCTCATCTTGCCTTCTTAACAATTTTACTTATTTGTTTAGATTTCTAAGAATTTCTGTTTTAATTTACTTACTGATCTCGATGCATATTGACTTACTCTTGCCCTTCCTCTTGATATGTGTTTGCATGTTTCACAAATGTCTTCAAATGATAATTTTAATACATCACCTCTACTCATGAGATCAAGAATATCAATCGACTCATGCCTAATAGTTCTAAGTAAGAGGGCTTTTGGTGTGTTGGATCCTAGATGATGTAGTTTTCCCCTCTTAGAATTATACATGAACCTCTATATTAGATCCTCTAGACTCTCATCTTATTTTTTATTCATTCTAAATAGTCTTCTTTAAGATCATGATCTTTATATTTTTCTAGAAATATTTTTTGCATCTTACTCCATGATCTTATTGAATTAGTCCCTAAACTCATGAACCATTTAAGAGCTTTACCCTTTAACGTTGCCAAAAAAAATCTCAATTTTTTAGTGTTTAACAAGTAATCATAAGATCTACAAAGGATTTCATATTCAAAGAGAAAGGTTTCCGGATCCTTTGACCTTAGACCATGAAATTTTGAAAGAAAAGATGGAGGGATGTTCTTCATGTGCACACTACCATCAGTATCTTGAATGGAAAATCCGAAAGGATCTTCCTCATTGTCATCATCTCCATCTATTTATTCCACATTCCTTACCATATATTCTTCTTCTACCTGCAAAAGTGGATGGTGATGTGGCTCTTACTACACCACATGATCAAATGGGGGGGTGGGTTGGTGTTGGAGATTTTTTATTTTATTTTATGATTGAATGAAAACACTAATGCAATGCACTTTTATATTTTCGAAATGAAATATGCCTCACGAAAATCTTTTTTGTTTTTAAAAAAAATAAAAAGAAATGAATCAACTAGGGAAGAAAACAATGCATACATTGACACCTCCCTGGCAACGACGCCAAAAAGTGATGAAACTAGGTATTGCAACAAGAATGTTGCAACTCCCAAGGCTTCTGACTTTAATTATCAACCCGAGGTTTTTATAAACTTAATAGGTATGGAAACTATATTTGTAACATACAATGTGTTCTCCCTTTGATGTCATGATATAATGGAGTGCATGTATTGAAATCAAATCCTAAACTACTTGCAGAAAATGAAATGCTCGAAATGGAAACCTTAACCTATTGCAAGAAATAAAGTACAAGGAAATTAACCTATTCTAATTGCAGAAAGTAAAGATCATGAACTAAATTTCAACCATTAGATTTGAAATAGTTTAGATCCATTAACTGTGTTCATTGGATGTGGCAATCAAGAAAATCATCATTGTATTATCCAATCCATAAATTTGTCCACTAGACCAAATCACTGAAATGTTTTGCGCGGGTAAAGAGGCAAGTCCTAAGTGGTATTTAGTCTTCCCTAATCATTTATTTAGAGCTTAGGGGTCTTGATTCAACCTTAAGGTACAATAACAAAGCTTCTTGAGAGAATCTAGGCAAGTAAATGCATATTGGAAGACTACTACAAGAAACTACAAGATGTTACAAATTTACTATAGGAACTTATAATTGATCAAATGACCGAGAAAATCAAATACAAATTGGATATGAAAAAAATAATTATTGAATATGATGTCTTAGGTCTCCATTCCAAGTGTAATCACTCAAAAATACTTTTGTTAACCCATGCTAAAAAATAGCAAAAAATTACTAGTCTAAAATCTAGAAATTTGAGAACTAGTGAGCTAGTAAATCTATCAAATTCCTAACCTAATCAAGTGGGCAAAGCATGGGGTGATTTTTGTTATTAACTAGAATTATTTTGTGATCTAATTCAAGTGGAACCAACTCGATTGAAGCTCGTTGGCATGCTAGAAAATAGCAGAAATTTATTGTTCTTTGACACAAAGGAGTTCCATAAATCTAGATTTGGGAATAAGCAAACTAATCCAACTAGATCAATGATTACTATGACCTTCCAAAGATGTTCCAAGGATTAAATTATGTTTTTTATCCTGCAAAAGGACTTACTTAAACCATTTAACCCAATCCAACAAAAATAAATCATTAACACTAAATGCAAAAATAGAAAAAGGACAAGAACAAGAGATGCATGTGAATAAGAAGTGAAAAGAAGAAAAGAAAATGGTACAAAAGGGATCTGAGGCTCCTGGAATGGCCAAGTCCAAAGAAACTCAGAGTCCTATGAAGGAGACCAAGATCTAGAAGTTGAAAATGTCACCAATATTCATTATTTTCATCAATACAATTACATCCCTGCAAGAAATGACAATGGAGATGAAAAAATATGAGTTCTCTCCACAAGAAGACTAAGAAAAATCCACCCCTAGAGGCAAAATTTGACTTGGTACTTATAAAAAATGATTAGGAATAATTCCCATGAAAGGAGGAAGTTTTCCCCACCAAAATCCCTTGATTAGTGGATCTGGTTCCCAATACTAGGAATCTGCATTAAATGGCAAGGAACACGTTCCTAGATTTTCTCAATCACTAGAGCTTCAAAATTTGTACCATAATTCCATAATATCTTGTTGATTTATTATTTAATATTGATCCTCCAGTAGTAGGGAGAAAGTTCTTAAATTGTCTCCTCCTCCAAATCTCCATAATCTGCCCAATATTCTCATAATATTCCACAAAAATAAATAATATTAGGCACTAATATGCAATTATTCATAAACGTTCCTAATGAACATATTCAAGTTGAAAATACATTATCTAATGTAAAAAGAGAGGTTTAATGTGCTTAAGGATGGTCCAATGGGCCTTAATGTATGTATAGTTTAGAGGCATGGGCCTTAATTTATGTCTAACTTAGAGGCCCATCAACACCTAATGAAAATGTTTTCCAAATTTTCAAGAGATTCTTCAAAAGAGTTTCCATAGATAGTAAAATCATCCATGTAAACTTCCACACAATCATGAATTAGATAAGAAAAATACCTAAAACTGTCCTTTGGAATGTTGCAGGTGCATTACATAACCTAAAAGGAAGTACCCGATAAGCATAATCTCCCCATGGGCAAGTAAAAGTTCTTTTATCTTGATCTTCTAGAGCTACTTGGATCTAGTTATATCCACTAAAACCATCAAGAGTGAAAAAAATATTTTTCCTTGCTAATGTATCAAGGACTTGATCTATAAAAGGAAGTGGAAAATGATGTTTTAAAGTAGCTTTATTCAGTTACCTATAATTAATGCATACTCTCCATTTTCCATTCCTTTTTGGAACAATTACCAATGGTGAGACCCACTGGCTGTCTGATATTGGATAAATGAAATTCACATTTAACAATTTTGTAATTCATTTTTAAAAATTTCCCTTAGATTTGGATTTATCCTCCTCTAGGGTTGTCGGATTGGTCTAACATATTATTCAATATAGATATGATGCATACAAGTGTTAGTATCAATTCCTTTCGTATCAGTGTATTCCAATGCATAAGTAGAGGAATGTTCTTGTAACATCTTCACTAATTCTTTCTTTTGAGTTCTTCCATATTATCATTAATTTCAAAGCTTTCCTTGGAAAAATTTCTACTAAAGAATTGCCAAATTTATCCATATAATGTAAAGCCATTTGACAATATGATAGATATTAAATATTACATTGTTCTTGAAAACTTTTATTTTGTTCACAATATGAGGAAGATTCATTATTTTCTATTAAATTCAAAATATATTTTTCTCCATCTATTTAAAAAGTAGCAAAAATTGGTTGTATATCAAAGTTTTCATTATCATCAGATATCCATGCTTCACTTTATACTTCTATTATTGTTTTTGCATGAGGCTATAATGTGAATTTATTTTTTAAACTTCCATCAGAGATAAACATATCACCATATCTACAACTTAGAAAAGCATCAGTTGTAGCTAAGCATGGTCTACCTAGAATCAATGGGTGTTCTCTTAGATTATTCTTGGGTTTCAAGATCATGAAGTCAATAGGAGATTCCAAAGAATCTAAGGATACAAATACATCTTCTAACACACCATCAGTTTTGATAACAGATCTATCTTCTAATTACAATAGTGTAGGTGTATATTGAAGATTAGGAAGTTTCAATTGATTCATAGTTTGTTTACTCAAGATATTTATGGTTGCTCCTAAATCAATCAATGTATATGGAATCTCAACACCATGAATGTGTGTTTTCACAATGGGACTTCCTAGATCTAGATATTTTTTAACTGTTGTCTTTCCCGTCATGATATCTGCAATTTTCCCAACTAACTGGATTCTTTTAACTTATTTCCTTTTTTCTTCCTAGTTTTTTAATACTTAACTTCGTGATTTTCTTTGCAAATATTGGTATTTCTTTGATATCTTGTAGCAAATGAATTTTTATACAAACATTCTTCAATTCATCTCTCATATCGTAATCAGGCAACACAATATGTTTTTCTACCCCTTTGTCAATTTTCAAGCTTTCGGGAAAAGATGTATTTTGAATAGAAACTGAAGGTTGTTCTATAATGGGAGTTGAGTTTATTGGAGTATCATCAGAATGTAAAGGGCTGGTTTATTTTTGAGGATTTTCCTCTTGATGAAGAGATTCCTCTTTCTTAGAGAGGTCATCCTTCTCAGACTCCTGGATAACAAAAGATTGTGACTTATTTTCCAATAATCTACCAAATCTAAGTTGGACATTGTTTAGATCTAATGGAGTTATCATGTCTGCTTGGAAATTATGCCCTTCCATGCTGTAAATAGGCTATAGGATTTTATTATTTGGATTTGGAAGTGGTTGAGCAAGCATTTTATTTGGATTTTATGGAAATGGTAGTGAAAGTTGTGGGTTTGGATTTTGAGATTGAGAGGGTTGAACATGCTGAGGAAAATATTGTGGTGGAAAAAGAGGGTAAGGTTGTTGAAATTGAGAATATTGAGGATACTTGCCATAAGGATTTTTCCATCCTTGTGCCCAATGTTGCCAAGGCATGGGTCCAGTCCAATTACTTTGTGATGGTTGTGCATACGTTTGAGTGTTGAAACCTTGAGTCATATTCGATTGCGGATTTTACCATGGTATCTTGGCAATAAAACAAAGAGGTTCTACTTGATTTGGCATTAATTCCTCTTTATAGACAACTTTAAGACCCGGTATTGAAGAACACTCCTTTGTATCATGATTTTTTGCACATATAACACTAGTGTCTACACTTTTTAAGTCAAGGGGGCATTCTCTCAAGGCATGCTTCTTTCTACATTTTGGACAAAAGATAGATAATGAAGCATTTTTAGCCTTTTTCTTGTTTTTTACTTTAAGGGTATCTATTTATTCACTAAGACTCCCCAAAATATCTGTTTTAAAGTTGTCAAGCAAATTTCCTATTTCAACCCTAGTTATTGTCCTAGTTGTAGATTTATTAATCCTAGACATAACATGATCTCTTGGATTGTTCCCAGTTCCTTTCTTTCCTCTTGAAATGTGTATACATAACTCACAAATATCTTCAAATGATAACTGAGAAATATCTCCTTTACCCATTAAATTGATAAGATCTATCCACTCATCTCTGATAGATTTTAGCAAGAGAGCTTTCAAAGTTTCTTCATCTAGATTATGCACTTTAGCCCTTTTTACATTATAAGAAATTCTTTCAACGAAATCTTCAATATTTTCATCTTCCTTTTGCTTCATTCTAAATAATTTATATTTAAGGTTATGGGGCATACAATAATCCTTGTATTTTTCTAAGAATGCATTTTTTATTTGTTCCCACGTTATTATATAATGTGCTCCTAAGCCCATAAACCATTTTAGTGATGCATCCTTAAGAGTGGCTGGAAACAATTTGAACTTTTGAGTATCAAGCAAGTAGTCATAGGATCTACACAAGACTTTAAACTCAAAGAGAAATGTTTTAGGATCCTCATTTCTTAATCCATGGAAATTAGGGAGGATAGTGGGTGAGATATTTTTCATTGTGGTTGTGGTATCTTCATCAAATATGGGAAATCCAAAAGGTTATAGACCTCCTCTACCACCTCCTCTTCCTCTTCCTCCACCTCTTCTAGCTCCTTTATTTCCTCCTCTTCCACCTCCAATCCTAGGTTGTTCACCATTCACATTATGTACTTCTCCTTCCCCTTTTCTTTCCATTTTAGATTCCTCAGAGCTAATGTAAGGTTCCGAAATTGGGTTTTCTAGTTCCCCCTCTAGCTCCTCTAGTTCTTCTATCAATGGAATATTAAAATAGGTTTCTTCGTCTTCCTCTTCACTAGGGATTTCCAGTTCTTGTCCTAGAAGTTGCTCTACAGTTGAAATTAATCCTTTTGTTGGGGATGTAGGATCTTCTTCTTCTACCGTGACTTCAGTATAGCAAGTTGGTGAATCTTTAGGTTAGATTTCAGATCTAAGTACCTCAGGAAGTCTATGTCTACCTGCAATTGATGGAATATGAGTTTGGGTGGATGGTGTGGCACTACGAGGTCATGGTGGGGTGAATGATGATGTTGGAATCAAACTCCTACCTCTACTTACAAATATACCTCTACAATCTCTTTCCCTATACATATAATGTTTTCTTAATGTAAATAAAAATACTCCTATTTACACTTCCCCAGAAGCGGTGCCAAAATGTTTGGTAATTTAATTGATGTTAAATTAATACATAAATTATCAACTAGGGCTAGTATATTGATGAAGTGTATGTGCACTGTATGTACTATAATTCCTTATTATTCAAGAAATTCCTAAATTAAATTGAGATATCAAGATGCACATGTTTTCTTAACAACTATCACTCTTACATGAAAGTAAATATGTCACTCTTTAACATAAATAAAATCAAAATCATTGCACTTGCTTAAAATAAATATTACACTTTACTTGAACGAAACATCACACTTGCTTGAAAGAAATATCACACTTCGCAAAAATAAATATCACACTTACTCAACTAAATAATGAAACTAAATCTAAATCACTCTCACATAAAAATATAAATTAACACTAATTGTAAATTGAAATCCTCTTCACCAAACTCTAACTATACTAAAAATCATAAATCAATCCACACTTTTCCATACTACTTATCATGTGCACAAGAGATCTTGGCTTCACTCATTCATTCTACAACAAAATTATTAAACAAAACGTGCTTTCTTATGAACTCTGTTATCATTGTCAAAACTATTCATTAACAATCAAAACTGGACAGTTAGATAAATGAATTAAACATTACATAAATGCAGAATTGAAATGTTAATTGAAAACAATAAAACCTTATAACTCCAGGGGACCCTCCTATGATATGTACATAACAACATGACTTCTTAAAATGATTATATATGCATCAAAATAACGCACAACAAGGATATCAAACAAAACAGAGTTTTTATAACTGTAAAACAAATTTTTCAAAATAATGTTCAAAACTGTGTTTGTCATGCCAAGAGGTAGATTTATAACCTCTATCAATAATTGTTTATAGATTTACGAGCCTATCCTACTCGATAGATACTAAAAATATCATAAAAATATAATATCTCATGATTTATTCATGATTTTCTATCGGAGAAGCAAATCATGTGGTTAAATATCTGCATCCATTAATTTCCTCGCTTGCCTAGTTCGCGTTCGGCTCCTTCTTCGCTGGTTGGCTTCCACGTTGGATTACCCTATGTGGTTTTCTTATCATCAATTGAGACCATGAAGATAGGAAAATATCATTGTGCTAGCTATTAGCCACCTGCCCATATGTCTCATTCCTCGACTAGGGTTTCAGAACCTATCGAAGCTTCAACTTTGCTACAGAATCAATCATTAGCTATAGAATTGGTGAAATTCAATGGCTCATGCAAATATTAAGTTAAATAATAAATAACAATGATACTTATGAAATAAAATATTTTTAATTACATGTTATTTCTGTGAACCTTGTAAATTAATGCTCAATTAGAGTTATTAGAGTAAAAGACGAGGATGGAGTATAGGAAGGTTGTCAAAAAGAGACAATTTTGGGCTTCAACAATTAGCATGATGTCATTCCTCACTTTCATGAGCTAGGGTTTCTTCTTTTAGTGGAAATATTAATCTAGATCCAACTCTAGGGTTTTATAAACAAATATTAGTACCTTCTAGTCTGCCAGGGTTTACAAACCCTAAAATTTTCATTTGCATCTTTACTAGACTTTTCCATCTGCAAAGTTTATTTTCCATATAATTTTTTTTATCATATATGATGAAATTTATCATGACATTAATTGATGCCTATCAAATATGTCAAGATTAGGGATCTTCTAATGAGTTATCTTCGTGAAGAAAAATATAACAGACCTACAACATACTTGGTTATTGCTTCATTAATAGCAATGATATTCTAGCAACCATATATTCTTAGTTAAACTTTTATTTTGATCCTTTTAACCCAAGTAGCCTATACTTCATTATAATGATAACACTTCTAGTTCTACAGGTGACTCATTTTTCTCAAGATGACTTTGGTCTCCAATATTGAAGAGAAACTCGCCCTATTCTTCATTTAAATCTTACCATGTCAAAAGTGACAACAAATGGAATCAATACTTCGAGTGATTGTAGCTTCAAAACATCCTACTCTTGAACACATACAATATTTTCAAATAACAACACATGTTCGATATATCATACTTCAAATGTTTAACACATGTATATAGATCAGATAATTCTCTTAACTATCCTTGTCTTACTTTGAGCCACAATTTGAATTGTTATTTTTTCATTTTACATATTAATAAGTGTATCTAACACCATTTTCTTGCATGATCATAAATGAAATTATAGGTGAAGGGACTCATTCAACAATCATCATAACTACTCTTAATGGTTTGTGCAAGGATCCCTTTATGTATGACAACAAATCCAAACTTTCATACTATCTTATGATCCGAATAAGGAGTATATCACAATCTTGTTTAATATTTCATGAAATAAATTTGATACAAGTCTTTTCAACCAAGCATGTTTAATGACAACACTTATTTAGTGGTCATTTCCTCTGGCTAAAGTCTTACACGAATGCTACCAAGTAAAACTTTTGGTCAAACAAAACCATCGAAAGTGAATTGAGCGATGATACATACCTTACATTCTAAGCATCAAACCTTATATTTTGGCAGACTTCTTTATAAATTTTCTTGGCCTCTGTATTCCAAGGTATCATACTCATCATTGAACATCTCATTACTATGATGTGTTTTGCATGGAAACCTTATGCAATAGAATCCTTCAAACTATGAACTAAATAAAATGTCTTGTATATTTTATTAGTCATAATAGTCGAAACTAATATTCTAAGAGAACTTAAGCATGGGATACTTCAAACTTGCCATTATTGCTAATGCATCAATCCTGTGCCTTTCACAATCTAATGGTTAAAGCAAACTTTAGTGAATCTTATTGTTATCAAACCATTTTCCTCCATTGTGTCACATCACTTGAGTATTTATATTTTTGACCTTTTTGTAGATGCTTTGCCCTTATTTTCTCTCATTTTTATGCATCTTCGATGGTATATAGTTCTCCACAGAGGGATGTTTCCCTAATTTGACATGGAGTTTTTTTCAGCCTAGCGCATTTCATCCTAGATTGGTAGTTTTGTCCCAGTGATGATGGCATAGGTTCTAGGTTTTTATAGTCCCTAGGAGATCGGATTAGAGGACCAATTTTGCGAGTTGGCTTGGATTCATTATTGGAGAAACTTCATAACTTCTGTTTATCCCAAGCATCCAAATATATTCTCCTTTGGAGGGATCTAGTCCTATTTATACTGGTCATTTCAAAGGTCCAAGCTAGTTTTGGAGTCTTGGAGAGAGACTAAGAGAATTATAGTCATTCTGATTTGAGATCTTGAGTCTAGGTAATTAGAGAGCCTTATTGAACTTGGAGAAGGATACCATGTTGCAATATTGAGGAGAGGGCCTCATTGTTGGAGGTATATTTCCTTGTATTTTACATTCATGATTAATAAAATAATGTTCCCTTCCTGTACTTCTAATTTGATTATGATCTTTATCTATACATATTTCTTTTAGATTGACAAACACTCTGCGGAAGGACTTTATGTGATTTTGTTTTGTTGGTGAATGTGTGTAGGGATTGTTAGAAACAATGGAAGCTAAGACACTACTGATAAGGGGGATGAATCAATGGTGTGGCCAAATTATGCAATTCTTCACCAATTACAATTTTCAATCACTTTAACAATTATTCATGGATCAACAACACAACTCAATCATATAGAACATAACATCATAAACATCAAGCACATGAGAAACATATACACAAGACACCAATTTTATTTTTATTACAAGATTCAACCTGATTACATCAATGCCCCACAAGCCACTACTTTTATTTTGATCATCTGCTACTAAAAGGAACTTCTAACCCTGCTCATTTATCATCTACCACTAAAAGGGACTGCTACCCTTACTCATTTACCAGTACTCTCTGGAAGAGATTCTTGCCCCTACTCGTTTACTAGTCTTTTCTTAAATGGACTCTTGCCCTTGATCATTTACCAATCTCTTCTAAAAGGGATTATTTCCCATGAAAATTTACTAGAACCCACTAGAAGGACCTATTACCCCTGATATGCAAGCTACCACTTGCCAATCCTGCTTATCCATCTTTCATCCATTTTCAAACTAGAACCAATAGGCCACTTATGTCACAATTAAATAAATCTTGTTCAGTACTACTACTCATCAAAGCCACCTTACAAACACCTTCAACAATATTTGCTTATTGATAAAATCACCTTCAACAATTTCTTATTACCGAAAACACCTAATTTACCAAATCACCAACCATACATACCAACAGCAACAATCACTAATCCATTCTTTTCTTTCTCAAACACCTTTGAGACACCAAGGTTGCTTTCTAATTCACCTTTGATGCATACTGAGACTATTGTGCATCATGCTTCACCAACAAATCTCATCCACACACTCCTCTCTATAACATCGTTAACTTTGCTGCTCAAATTCTATTTATAAGTATCTTTGGACTGATATTTTTGAATTGGACTTGAGTTATATTGTTCTTCAAATATTTTCATGTCTCTAATATTTT
>APFE031442721.1:10614-58502 GCA_000404065.3 Pinus taeda
TGTCAAAGACTTCAGATTTCTTCTTAAGGAAATATTTCCATGTATTCCTTGAGAAGTCATCTATAAATGATACATAGTACACAGACTTACCCAGTGATGGAACTTTCACAGGTCCAAACACATCACTGTGCCCAAGCTCTAATATTTGTTTCGTCCTCTTACCACCAGAGGGGAAACTCACCCGATTCTGCTTCCCATATACAAATTTTCACAGAAATCAAAATCCAGAGAGCTATTACTCATACCTTCTACCATACCTTTACCATGAAGTATTCGAAGGCCCTTCTCTCCAATATGTCCAAGCCTTTGATGCCACAACATGGTCTTCTCTCCAGATATCACTAGATTTTCTGCTCCACTTTCAGGAACCACAGAACTATTGCACCCATCAACAACAGTGCTCCCTTGCAACTTGTACAGAGTTCCAGTCCAAACTCCCCACATCAATACTAGTGCTCCACGAACCATCTTGTAGGTATCCTTCTCGAACACTATTTTTACACCTGCATCATCCAACTTGCTTACATAAATCAGATTTCTAGCTAATGCAGGAATATGCAGGACACCCAGAAGTGTTCTAACCCTTCCACCTTGCAACTTCAACTTTAATTTTCCACGACAAATGATCCTAGCCTTCCTATCATCCCCTAAGAAGACATCACCACCATTGTATTTATCATACTCGCAGAACCACTCTCTATGGGGAGTGAAGTGAAAAGATGCACTTGAGTCAATCAACCATGCCTCATGATCTACATGTGTACTTTAAGAAGCCAAGTACACAGCCCCACTTTCATCTGAGGTAGTTTTCTCCTCTACAAAAGGAGCATCATTAGATCCCTTTCGTTTATCAGGAGCTTTAGATTTACAGTCCTTTTGTAGTGCCCTCCCTTTCCGCATTTCCAGCACACCACCTTTACAAGTTTTCCTAGAGATTTAGATCTCCCTCTAGATTTAGATCTCCCACTTGATGACTTATTTTTGTTTCTATTTTGGGACCCTCCTCGTACAGAGAAGGCATCACCATTCTAGCTCTCCATATTGTTTTGCCTCATCTCCTCTGTTAGCAAGGATGAGACTATTTCATCAAACTGCAAGGCAGTTGCATTGCTACCTATTGCAATAACTAGACTATCCCACGAATCTGGTACAGAACACAACAAACTGATGCACTCATCTTCATCTGAAATTTTAATATCAACAGATGCTAATTGACTTATCACAATATTAAATGCGTTCAGATGCTCTGTCACCAAGTCTCCATCTTTCATCCTCATGTTATGTAGCTTTTTCCACAGCAATAGTTTATTCACTAGAGACTTAGATTGGTACAAAGTCCCTAACTTGTCCCACAAATCCTTCGTCGTAGCTTCCCCTGATACATTCAACAATAATGAATCTGAGACACACAATCATATTGCGCTCTTTGCCTTCCAATCCAACTTCTTCCATTCTTCATCAGATACTCCCGTTGGTTTAGTACCTGGATCTACTATGATCCACTGATCTTTATCCACCAACAGATCCTCCATCTTGAGTTTCCACAACTCAAAAATCTGACCATTAAATTTCTTGATCTCTATCTTTCCACTGCTTGCCATCTTCTTTCACCACCAAAATTGATCTCATAGATCTCCCACTAAACAGGGTCTACCACAAGCCCGAGCAAAACCCCTCGGCAACAAAGGCATCCACTTGAAGCCAAAACCTGGCTCTGATACCAAATGTAGGTTTTAACCCCATATAGAAATTACCTACATACAAATTCTAAAACACGGAAAATAAACAATGCGAGAGCGTAACACATAAAACACATATACACAGAGATTTTTCCCTGGATCCCAAAACCGAGACTACTAGCTTGATTTTTCATTATATTCCTTTCAATGTTACAATACATATTTATACATTCTGAAGCATCCAATACCATGGACTGAAAAATCATCACGTCCAAAACCATGGACCAAAAACCCGCCAAGAACGTCATACAAAGAATATAACACAACCCAACAGGAACATCGTACAAGTTCACTTTACTAAATCAATCTATAATTAGGTCATCCCCGGAAATTGGACATAACGCTTTCTTCAGGAATCCAATTGCGATCAGACTTGCGGGGTTAGAAAGAGGACTGAGACGGATATCACAAGCTGATATTTCAAAACATAAAGATCTAAAATTATAGAATTATAGTCGTTTCAAGATCGAGCACCTAGAATAAAGAAAAAGCAATATGAGGAAGTTTGATGGCAAAGATCGGTAAATTGGATACTACAGATGGAGCAATATTTTGATCTACATGAGGTGAAAATGTTACAAAAGGTACGTATGGCATATTTATATTTAGAACCAACTCAATTTTTATGGTATAAAGGGCCTTGTTCTCGTAAACCACTTGTCATGTGGTCAATTTTCATGGAGGAAATGATAACACATTATGAGGATACAAATACCAACACCTTCTTTAGCAAATTGATAAATCTCAAACAAAAGGATTCAATGGAAGAGCACATTTGGGACTTTCAAAAATTAAATATACGGGTAAATGATATTCTAGAGAAGTAAAGGATTGATGTCTTCATAGGGACTTTCAAGGATAACATTCAACATGAGGTTCGTCTTTGGGAACCTGATTCATTGGATAAGGCATTCATGTTGGCAACAAAAATTGAAAGCGAAATTATGGAAACAAGGAATCCCACCACTCATGACTATAATTATGGAAGTGTTTTTTCTCCTAGCTTTCCACAACCTACAAGGATTACATCACAACAATTGGAAGAAAAAAGAGAAAAAGGGTTTTGTTACAATTGTGATAACAAATACACTAAAGGTCATACGTGTGCTGAGAAGAAATTATTTTACATAGATTATGGATAGGAGGAAGAAGAGGATCAGGAAAAATCAAAAGAAGAGGATATACACAAGGAACCAACCCAAAGAAAGAAGAAATGAATCTGGCCATATCTTGTAAAGCATTGGAAAGAATTACCACTCCTCAAACTCTCAAGGCAGAAGGACATATCAAGAAGAAAAAAGTTCAAGAAGTGAAAGATCACATCAAGAAAGAAGAAATGAATCTAACCATATCTTGTAATGCATTAGCCAGAATTACCACTCCTCAAGCTATCAAGATAGAAGGACATATCAAGAAGAAAAATGTTCAAGAAGTGAAAGATCACATCGAGCATCAAGAAATGAATCCAACCATATCTTGTAATGCATTGGAAGAAATTACCACTCCTCAAACTCTGAAGATAGAAGGACATATCAAGAAGAAAAAGATTCAATCAATGAAATATCACATCGAGAATCAACAACAAGTTCTCCAAATTTTAAAGGATAATGCCACTTTGGTACAAAATTGAATGAAACAGCAGGTAGATCAACATCGCAGTGAAATAAGTTTTGACATAGGTGATTGGGTATTTTTATGGCTACATCTCAAGTAAGTTGTTTATGAGAAGGAAATGTTAGCAATACTACATGCACTTAAGAAATGGAGACCTTACCTAATTGAAAGACACTTCAGTGGATCATGATAGTATTAAATTCTTTTTAGAGCAAAGATTATCTTTAGAAGAATAGAAAAAATGGGTCACAAATATGTTGGGTTATGACTTTGAAATCATCTACAAAAAAGGGAAACAAAATGTTGTTGTAGATTCACTCTCAAGAAAGGATGAGGATGTGGAAGCATTGTTTTGTGTTATTTCTATTATCCAACTAGATTGGATAAATGAAGAAAGGGATGAATGGAAGAAGGATGAAGAAGTGTGACCACTCATTCAAACGTTTCAGAAGATCCCAGTGAAAACAATATTGCCAGAACTTTACGAGAAAGGAAAAATCATATTGGAACTTGGAGTAGTCACAGAAACAAGAACCCGCCAGCTACTAAATCGATCAATTTCAGAGTATCTCATCAAGTGGAAGAACTTACTCACTGAAGATTCCACATGGGAGGACAAGAATTTTATACAAAAGCATCAAGAACTACTCAAGCGTTGAGGACAACACTTTTTGAAGGAGAGGGGCATGTTAGGTCCATATACTACTAGTGTAACCCCTTATTGTTATTAGTACAACCCCCTTATTATATTTTTCTTCCCATGTAGTCCCCATATTGTTATTATTGTGCCCCATAGAAGCCCAATATTATTATTATTGTGCCTTTACATTATTATTGTTAGGTCGGCTTTGATTATATTATGACCCCTTAGACTCCTATATATAGAAATGAGGTCTTGTCATTTGTATCATTGAAGAGTTGTTCATTTGTGTAATGTAACAGAGGTTTCCCCCTTGAAGGGGCTTACTTTGAAGGTGGTTATCTATCTTTTCTATCTTTTTGTGAGCTAGTTTCATAACAGCCTCCACATGGAGAGAGAAGCTCAGGAGATAAAAAAGATGAAAATAAGGATTTAAAGGGTAATGGAGGAAATCCTCCTCCATCTCCACCATCTTCATCATCTTCCTCATCATCTTCATCATCCTGAACATCTCAAACAATATCATCTTCCACTTTCACCACAAAAATTGTTCATACTCATTCAAAAACCCCAAAGGAAAAAACTCCCTTACTCAAATTGGACATTAAGTTTGAACTTCCCGTGTAGAATGGTGAGGTGAATGCAGAAAAGTTAGACAATTGGAGGCTTATTGCAGAATTCAAAACCTTCAAGAAGATGACATAAATATCCAGTTGGCTTCATTGAGGCTAAAAGGAGTGGCACTAGTCTGGTGGAAAGCAAAGAGTCAAGAGGAAATGTGAATTCATGGTAAGATATACATTTCTTGGGTTGAATTTGTTTTTGCAATTAAAAGACAATTTTATCCTTTAGCTCATATGAAATAATCCATTATGATTTGGAAAAATTGTAGGCAGATAAAGGGCCAAACAATTCAATACTATACCCAGGAGCTTAGAAAGAGGCCTTTGTTGTTAGGAGTAAATTTGAATTCCCGAGAAACATTTTTGAAATATATTGGGGTTTACATTCCTATTTAAAACATACTATCCTTATGTTCAATCCAAGCGACTTGGATGAGGTATGTGTGCAAGCCACACACCTTGAAGCAAGCGGAAAGAACATTCAGGAAGAGGGTAGTAAGAAGAAGTCATTCAAGGGTAAGGAGAAAGAGAAGGGAGTGTAGTGTCCTATCTAGGGGTGCTAGATTGGTCTAAATTAATTGTCAACCAGGGTGCGTATACTTAGAGGCGTGTGCCTAAAATATATAAGCATAAAGGATCTACTTTAAACCTATGACTCCTAAGTACAGTGCTGGGATTAAATCTATTGTTAAACTATCAATCAAAACCTTAACTAAGCATCAAACCATATGCTATTAACAGCTAAAATGAAATCCATAACGTGCTGTATATGACTATCTTTAAAGGCTCGGTCTCCTTCCAGAGACACCAACATGAAACCCCTGTTCAATGTCATTCAACAGTCATGAATATTTAATGAAGGCATGCAAAGGAAAACTCATAAACATCGTCCATATCAGTGTTTTATAAACAGCCTTGGATCGAATCCTTTACGGGATGCAATTCACAATCCAGAAGAGGGTTTATTCGAACACATGTACAGACATCTAATTAACGCATTCATAAACACAATGTAAGCATCAATCAAATCTCTGAACATATAAATCGTATTCAAGGATCATTCAAACGATTGACTGTAAAACGAAATTAAAACCACAATGTAAATACAATGCAAACGTAAATGAAATGTCGGTATACCATACACGTAGGGCCCGTCTGCATCTCTGGCACACCGAGATAATCACACCACGATCACAGTATAAAAAACGAAGCACAGAGATTGTAATGCGATATTATATTGAAACCAAAAGCTCTGTTCTGAAGTGACAATGTAAAAATGTAACGGTCTGCAATATCAAAACGATAGTGTAAACGAACATATGTCCCGGTTCAGTCTTTTAATTACATGCATTACATCCTTTGAAAAATGGATGTTTATCCATAGGCGGAGGTTGTTGCTTTTGGTAAAAACGCAGAGATGTTCCTAATCTACTTACGCATATTAAAACTAGGAAACAACTTAAAAAAATGAAATGGACTAAAACTGAGTGTTGTTGCTGCCTTTGTGTAACCATGCCAGAGTTGACTAAGCGTTGAATGTGCATATAGGAGGAATGTTTCCAATGCGGGATAGGTGCTTGTCCATGCTTGGACATTCCTCTTTTCACCCATGCCTTTCGCTCCGACCTGGCTGCCATGCCACATGTCACATAATAAGCCATTTACAGGTTGTTGAGACTTCCTGTAGTGATTTAGGCCAAAAATCCTAATTTATCAACACAAAACCCCTAAATCAATTAATATGCAATTCAACAACTATAAACTATTAATTAATTAATTTCCAAGGCATTTGAGGAACGAATGATGAGAAAAAGGTAGGAAATGGTCATGTTTTGGGAGGGAAAAAGGGGTCTTAGAATGGTACCAACAGGGAGGAAAATGGAAGGGAAAGAAGAATTCAAGTGTGAAGAAATAAGGGGAGAAAACTATATTCCAACATTGTTCCAAGGTTGGGCATGATGAAACCCATTGTTGGAAATTACATCCGAAATAAGGCCTAACAAACCAAACAATAAGGGAAAACAAAAGACGACTTCCACCACACAACATGATCTTGGATTAGATTCTGGTGATGAGACCAAGATTTCAGCCATGTTCACAAAAGGAAAAGAAGTTGTTGCAAGCACTAGTTTCTCACATAGTCACAACAACACTCCAAATGAAGAATCAATAATAGAATTGTTCCATGTAAGGGTAATTTCAAATCATACAAAGATTGATGCACTATTTGATAGTGGGTCACAATCAAACTTAATTTTAGAAGCCTTGGTCAAAAATATTAACCTTGAAACTATACCTCATCATAAGCCATATCCATTGGGTTGGATAGTCAATACTGCAAATTTATAGGTTACAAAGAAATGTTTATTCAAGTTTTCCATTATTGAAAGTTCATTGATGAAGTTGAGCTAGATGTAGTTCCACTTGACATCTTAGGAATCATTTTGGGTAGTCCATATTTGTATGATCGGAAAGTAGTATTTTATCGCCATGAGAACAAATACTTATTTCTTAAGAATTGAGTGGAGTATATTGTGAGAGCCCATCATAAAAATTTGATCATTTCTTTGGTTAATGTAGGGAAAATGAAGAGACTAGTAAATGCAAGTAAAAATTTTGTGCTTCTCATGATGAAGAAAAATAATGATATTGACTATGAATCTTTTAAAGGTTGTGATTACAAATTAAAATCTGCTTTGTTTGAAGTGGTAAGAAAGCATGGTGAGATGTTTTAGGAAGAAAATGGGTTGCCTCCCAAGAGGGGAATTTAGCATGAGATACAACTGCAACAGGATGTTCCACTTGCAAACATTGGCATGTATCGTATGTCGATTATGGAGAGCATGGAAATAAAGAAGAGAATTCAAGAATTGTTGAACAAAGGTATAATATGCCCTTCTACTTCGCCCTGTGTTTCACCCATTGTCTTATTGCCAAAGAAGGACGGGACTTGGCACATGTTTGTGGATTTCCATGCACTGAAAAAAATCACGGTAAAGAATTGTTATACACTCCGAAGAATTGATGATTTGCTTGATCAGTTGAGGTATGAAAAGTATTTCACTAAGTTAGATTTATGAAGTGGTGATCATCAAGTTAGAATAGTTGAAAATGAAATTTTATAAAACCACATTTAAAACTAAACAAGGATTGTTTGAGTGGCTTGTGATGCCTTTCGATCTTACAAATTCTCCAGCCAGTTTCATGAGAGTTATGACTGATGTATTGAGACCATTTCTTGATGACTTTGTCATTGTTTACTTAGATGATATTCTCATATTCAGGAAATCTAGAGATGAACATGTCATGCATGTAAACAAAGTACTTGATGTCTTGGAAAAAAAAAGTTGTTTTTAAAGACGTCGAAGTGTGAATTTGACGCAAGGTTACACCTTCTTAACCCACAATTTTCACGGATTATGCACATATATGATCTGTCCCAAGACTTTTAACTCACTAAGGAGTCAAATCTTTGATTCTTAAGGTTTAAGGCCCATACATCAATTCCTACGATGAATGGTTTATTAACACTCATCATAGTCTAACCCTTCTTTGGATATGCATGTATTATAAATCTTAATCAACCCTTTCCTATCGGGATATTATAACCCTTCTAAACTTTCAATCATTCATTATCGGGACTTATACAATCCTTATAACTCTTCATTAGATCCTAGTCCCGCATATATAACCAAACCCACATGTTCCTTTAGTTAATTCAGCTTTAACCCAAAATTCCTTCTATCACGCTTTAATCCCTTTTATAACCATTTACAAAGGAAAAACATTAAAAAACATACCTTTCCACCTTTGGTATGACTTCTGCATTATTCTCGAGGCTACACCTTTATTGCAATCGACAATCGCTCTTTCACAGTCACATTAACACATACCTTCCACTTTCCCGATAGGCGATCATATATTCCAGATTTCAAATAACACTAATTGCTCTTCATTACCCTATTGGGTCTGCTCCAATCGCATGCCTCAATACTCCTTTGCCGATAAAGCACCACTTACCTGTTGTGATGTGATATTTATTAACAATCGCTACTATTGATCCTCCTTTCGATCCGCCAGTTCTTAGTCTTCTCGATCGATAAACTTGCATTACGAATCTTCGTCGTTGATCTGCATTTAGAAGATCTGACGGTTCACACCGATTTCGGGATAACAACAAGCCCGACAAATAATAGGCTACACAGACCCGATGGAATTATAAATTTCCAATCTAATAAAGTTCAATTAAACTCCAATTACTTTGGCACTCGATGTCCATCCGATGGCGAGATCTCTCGATCGCTGATGCGATTTAATCCCTACCGTTGATCATAAAGATCCAACGGCTATGATTCACCCATACGCCATTTCTTCCGCCTTTCTCTTTACTTGAATTTTATTCCATTTTTTATTTTTTTGTGGTTTTGTGTTTTCTTCAGGGTTTCAGCCCTTGGATATTCCACTGCTTAATTCACTTTCGAGGTTGATTTTTGCGCATTCTCCTTTGATCTCTACCTCTACAAAGCTTTACCTTGTCTTATAATGGATTCAAAGATCCATCATGATCCTCTGTCACACTCTCCTCTTCTCTCTGTGTTTTGTCACAACTCCGCCTGCATATAATCATTAGACAAAACTCTGATTCATATTGAATTTATCATTTAATCACTCGAACACACATCTATATAGATTCTAATCACTCTCTGTATATATAAATACAAACAGATAATTCCAAATTGAGACTCTGTCTCTCGAGCCTGATTTTCTGATATCAATGGCCTTTGTTTACATTCTGCCCATAGGCTCAAAACCAAACTCTATCTATCTATCTAGCCTCTCTAAAACATCCAACTTTCTAACCCCTATCTCTGCCTTTTAGGCTTACATTTATACAAAGGGATTCTAAAACCAATTCTGGTTTAGATCCATGAATTCCATAACAAAAATCCTAAATCTCTTCCTTATTCCTAAAACTCCTCTCTAATCCCTAAATTCATGAACTAACTCCTAATCTAAGATTTACAATCAATTCTAAATCCCTCAACCTCTCAACTATCCCAAATCTCTCATGTTCTCCTATATTCGAGAACATTTACAAATATGCCTCACAATATTCAATTAATTCCCTACTCTGGCGTCTCTCATTAAAATCACTCAAAACATTAATAATTACATTTAATTCACTCTTAGGAACCCAACTTCCTTGAAAACACAACACCCCTATGTCTACTAGAATACAATGAGTTTTCTTGGCCTGAATGCTCCTGCATATGACTCCCAAAGTAGAAAATTTCCATGATCTCCTCATAATGTGCCTTCATAAGTTGATTGAAAAACCTCCATGATCCCAAACTTTAGTTTGTAACTGTCCAAATGTTTTGTTCCTTTGCTGCTACTATACTTCTGTTGTCTTTACTCCATCTTCTTCTCCTTGTCAATCAGTTTCAAATTCTGATTGATCATTCTTCCTGCTACTGTTAATCTCCTCCATATGGACTGTTTCATCATTAGCTACCACATTTCTTCATTTTTTGTGTCCAACACATCCTTGGACTAGTCCATACTCTACCACTTACTTCTATTTCTTTCTCTCTGCTTGAGGTTGTTGTTGTTGTCCACAATTCTTCAAATTGTTGTTGGTTACTTTTAGCTCATAGTTTTTGGTTTACTACTTGTTGTTATACTCTTTCTCCCACTCTTACTCTTGTTGTAGACATTGCTCTTGCTCTTGCTTCTATTTTTTCTCTTGCTTTGAGTCCTACACTTACCTTGACTCCTATGCTGACTGCCTCCTTTTCATCCTTACCCTCTTTCATGATTATCTCTTTTTGCATTGAATCATGACTGTCCAGCATTCTCTCTAGCAATTGAACATCTCTGTTCCATGGATTAAATTCTTCCATAGAATCTTCTTCTTCCATTTTTGTTTGTTTTTCCATCTGTGCCAAATTTCCTCTAGCATTTGCAACTAAACTTGCATTCATAAAACACTTATTAAAATAAAAATCATAAGGCTTTTGTGCCTTATCTCCCTTTGGCAAAAATTCAGTTTTCTGCTCAGTTTTCTCCTCCTCTATCATCACATCAGTATGCTGATTTGAATTCTCAAAAGAATTCATGAGACTGTCAGCTAGTCTCTCTTCCACACCATCTATTCTAATGATATCTTTCTATCCTTGTCCACTATAGTGAACTTCTTCATTCTCTTTCAATTCTGATTTTACAACCTGAACACTTACCTTTGGTCTTCTAGCCTTTTCTCCAAAAGACTTAGCTCCTGCCATAAATTTTCCATCTCACTTGGAATTTCTCCCAAAATCTCTGTACAATCCTCACTATCTTCTTATTTGTCACAAGAATAAGTTATTGACTCTACTTCTTCATTCTCGATTAGAATAAAATTCTGATCCTCTATCCCTTTGATAGTTTTAGATGTTTTTCCATCACTCTTCCTTTGATCATTTAAGAAAATCAATTCCTCGTCATTCTCTTCAATAGAAAACTTCTTATCATAGGACATAACTGTCTCATCCCCACTGAAGATATTTCCTCCATTAAGCATGGAATTTATGAACTCCTTCTGCTGAAAGAACTCAACTTGATCTTCATTTGAAAGGTAGTCATCGACATACTTTATCTGGCAATTTTCAGCTTCATTCAAGACATTTCCATAAAATGGTTTATCTTCTGTAATACCTGCATTCATACACAACCTATCAGTTGTAAAACCACAAGACCTCATGACTTCATTTGATGATTCAATCACCAATTCCTCTTTTTGTTCCAAGTCCTTTACATGACTTAGAAATATTTCGATGGTCTTCTCCTCAATCTCATCAAGTCCTTTACTTGATTGCTTGATATCCTTCTCTACTTCTTCTTTTAAAACAGAATTTAGATTCTTCATGTCTTCTTCCCTCTTTATGACAATATCCGAAAATTGTCCTTCTTTCCATGTTTCACCTGTAAACACACACAAATTATCAGATTTAAAATCATCAGACCTTTTTCCCTCACTTGAAGTTTTAGTCTTCAAGTCTTCATCTTCACCCAGAACTTCACCTGCTCTGGTTCACAAATGGACACTTCCATTTCCATTTCCAACTCAGCTTCTTTGAGTTCTTCATATCTCAATTGAACACCCAGTATTGTTCAAGCTTCATCAGCTCTTCTACTAATTTCATATTCACTTTTTGACTCCTCTTCTTTTGTAGCCTTCTTTGTAATTTATGCCACCTCACTCGCTTCTTCTTTAATACCCAACCTTGTCTTTGGCTTTCCTCTAGTATCCTCATCAATACATTGAGTTGTTCTTTCATCTTTGCAATCTCTTTGTCAAGTTCCTCTTGACTCATCACCATGCCATTTTCCTTGCCATCCTCTTCCTTCATTTTTCCTCTGTTGTGGTCTTCTTCAGAACCTCTGCTATGACTATCAGTAGCCATGTTCTTCTGTATCTATGTGAGCTCTTCACTCACTTACTATGAGTTGCATTAAAGCCTCTACAACAGCAACTCCTCCCTGCTGCCACTCACCTCACCAAGCTTTCCTCTATACTTGGTCTTCTAGCAATCAATTGGTTCTCTATCTCTGGAACCTCCTTTGAGCACTCTTCTCTGCTCCTTTAGGCTTCAACTCATGTACACTTCCTCAGGAACACAACTATCCTCTTGTATTTCAATCACTATGAAATACTTCATTTTGACCACTTCTTCTTTCAATTAGAAAGTCTTACTAGCTTCCTTCATTACCTTGGAAATTCTACCCACATCCCTTGTGGAATTTCCTTTGTGATCTACAACAATATCTCTGCAATAAAAAGTCTCCTTCTTGCTACATATGCTTCACTAAGCTTCTCTCCTCTGAGCTCAGTCTTTTAGCATCTCTCTGGTTCTTTCCTCTGGAATCATTGGGCACTCCTTGCTCTTAGGTTGTTGCTGCAATCTTCCAAACTCCTTATGTTGTTACCTGTGCACCAATATAAACCACAACTCTTCCATCTTCAAATTAAATCAAACAAAACATGTCATCTCACCTCCAAGATCTCTGCATGATCTTGTTCCACCATCTACTTGTACTTTGAGTGGATTGTCCTCCTTTTCTTGCATCTGCAAATTCTACTGCACTTTGTCTCTGTGTGCCTATTATTTATCATATTAAAATCTAATCTCGCTTGCTTGCATATACATCTTAAAACACAACTCTGTTCTAAGTCCTTTTCTACATAATTCCCTTATTCTGTTCTGCTATTAATTGTTTCAATCAAAATTATGCTCTGATACCAAATGACACAGAGTTAACCCTGCTTAAACCACAGTTTGCTTAGATTATGCACATATCTGATCTGTCCCAAGAATTTTAACTCACTAAGGAGTCAAATCTTTGATTCTTAAGGTTTAAGGCCCATATATCAATTCCTAGTCTAACCCTTCTTTGGATATGCATGTATCGATACTTTTAATCACCCCTTATCCTTCACTTATTATTTTATTAAAGGCCTTCTCTTGATTCCTTCCTATCGGGATATTATAACCCTTCTAAACCTTCAATCATTCATTATCGGGACTTATACAACCCTTATAACCCTCCATTATATCCTAGTCCCACATATATAACCAAACCCACATGTTCCTTTGGTTAATACGAGTTTACCCCACAATTCCTTCTATCGCACTTTACTCCCTTTTATAACCATTTACAAAGGAAATACATTCAAAAACATAGCTTTCCACCTTTGGTACAGCTTCTGCACGATTCCTGAGGCTACACCTTTATTGCAATCGGCAATCGCTCCTTCGCAATCACATTAACACATACCTTTCACTTTCTCGATATGCAATCATATATTCTAGATTTCAAATAACACTAACTATGCTTCATTTCCCTATTGGGTCCGCCAATCACATGCCTCAATACTCCTCCACCGATAAAAGCATCGTTTACTTGTTGCGATGTGATATTTATTAAAAATCACCACAGTTGATCCTCTTTTCGATCCGACGGTTCTTAGCCTTCCCGATCAATAGACTTGCATTACAAATCTCCACCGTTGATCTGCATTTAGAAGATCCGATGGTTCACACTGATTTCAGGTTGACAACAAGCCCGACAATTAACTGGCTACACAGACCGGATGGAATTATAAATTCCAAACTAATAAAGGCTGGGTCTGGCTTCTCAATTAAACTATGATTACTTTGGCGCTCGATGTCTGTCTGATGGCGAGATCTCTTGATCACTGATGCGATTTAATCCCGACCATTGATCATAAAGATCCAATGGCTACAATTCGCCCATACTCTATTTCTTCTACCTTTCTCTTTAGTTGAATTTTACGCCATTTTTTTAGTTTTCTGTGGTTTTGGGTTTTATTTAGGGTTTCGGCCCTTGGCTCTTTCACTGTTTAATTCACTTTCGAGGTTGATTTCTATGCATTCTCATTTTATCTTTGCCTCTACAAAGATTTACCTTGTCCTATAATGGATTGATAGATCCATTGTGATCCTCTATCACACTCTCCTCTTCTCTCTGTGTTTCATCATGACTCCGCCTGCATATAATCATTACACAAAACTCTGATTCATATTGAATTTATCATTTAATCACTCAAACACACATTTATACAGATTATAATCACTCTCGGTATATATAAATACAAACATATAATTATAGATTGGGACTCTGCCTCTCGGTCCTGATTTTCTAATATGAGTGGTCTTTGTTTACATTTTGCCCGTAGGCTCAAAACCACACTCTAGATATCTATCTAGCCTCTCTAAAGCATCCAACTTTCTAACCCCTTTCTCTGCCTTTTAGGCTTACATTTATACAAAGGGATTCTAAAACCAATTCTGGTTTAGATCCATGAATTCCTTAACAAAATTCCTAAATCTCTTCCTTGTTCCTAAAACTCCTCTCTAATCCCTAAATTCATGAACTGACTCCTAATCTAAGATTTACAATCAATTCTAAATCCGTCAATCTCTCAACTATCCTAAATATCTCATGTTCTCCTATATTCGAGAACATTTATAAATATGCCTCATAATATTCAATTAATTCCCTACTCTAGCCTCTCTCATTAAAATCACTCAAAAAATTAATAATTACATTTAAATCACTCTTAGGAACCCAACTTCCTTGAAAACAAAATACCCCTATGTCTACTAGAATACAATGAGTTTTCTTGGCCTGAATGCTCCTGCATTAGCATTTAGCAAGACTTCTTTAGTGTATTTGGGAGACATGGGTTGAGGAGGTGAGTTGAAGATAGACCCCTCTAAGGTTGGGGTCATTTTGAATTGGCCCAAGCCAAATATAGTTAGAGAGGTAAGAAGCTTTCTAGGGGCAACACAATATTGGAGGAAATTTATTGTTAATTTTTCTTCCATTGCAGCTCCATTACATGCATTGATTAGTGTCAAGAAAGTCTTCCATTAGGGAGATGTACAGTAGAAAACATTTGATGCTTTAAGGTAAAAGATCAGCTCAACACTGGTATTGGCTCTTCTGGATCTTAGACATCCATTTGAGATTCAAATGGATGCAACTGATGACGCCATGGGATTAGTTCTTATGCAACATAGTAAGCCCATTTCATTTCATTCTGAAATTTTTAATGGATTTGTGACTAACTATCCTACTTATGAGAAAGAAATTTATGCATTGGTACAAAGTGTCAAAAAATGGAAACACTACTTGATGGGAAAGGAGACCATTATCCATACCGACCATCAACCATTGCATTACTTATAATTAGAGTCAAAGTTGCAGCAATCATGACACTTCAGATGGATGGGTTTTCTAGAACAATTTCATTTGATTATCGAGTACAAAAAGGGAATCTATAATAATGTAGTTGATTTTCTTTCTAGGCCTATTGTAAATTCACATATTATACTCAAGCACAATTTTGTTTTGCATGAAAGTTACATTGAGCAAAATGCATATGATAATGATTTTCAAGAGGTGTATGCAAGCTTGAGGCAAGAAAACCAAATTGAAGAGTTAGATTACCATGTACATAATAGTTTGTTGTATCACTTGGGTAAGTTATGTATTCCACAAGGACAAATAAACAATATCATAAGGGAGGCACACACTTCGTGATTGTTGGACACTTTGGTGTAGGAAAGACAATAGAATCTCCAAAGGTATTGTTATTGGACACACATGTTTGATAATGTATCTCATTTCATTAGAGGATGTTCTTTGTGTGCAACAAGTAAGCCTAACAATAGGAAACTAGGATTGTACACTCCACTTCCGATAATTTCAAGTCCATGGGAGAGTATCTCAGTGGATTTTGTAGGAGGTCCTCCATTGTCAAGGAAAGGTCATGACTAATTTTATGTATTTGTAGACATGTTCAGCAAAATGTGTATTCTAACACCATGTAAAAAGAAAATTACAACTAAGCAAACAACTCTTCTTTTCTTTCAAAATATTTGGGTTCATTTTGGTCTTCCTACTCCCATTTTAAGTGATCGAGATTCTCAATTTATTGGGTATTTTTGGTAAAATTTGTGGGACATGATGGACACTAAATTGAAGAAGAGTACAATATTTCATCCCAAATAGATGGACAAGATAAGGTGGTCAACAGGATAGTCATTCATTTTCTTAGGGGATATTGCATCAAACATCCCAAGTTGAGGGATGAACAGTTGCATTACATACAACATGCATACAACAGGACAAAGCATTCTTCCACAAACACATCGCCATTTGAGGCATGTTTTGGGTACTTACCAAGATTTCCATTGGACTTCATCTTTGAGAAATATTTCGCCATCGATGGTCGTAGTGACATCAAAAAGGAAAGGAAGTTCATAGATAAACTCAGTTGATACATCATAAAGTGCAAGAACATACTAAAAGAAGTCAAAGTAGTTATAAGGCAAGGCATGAAAAACACTTTTTCGATCATAAATTTCAAGTTTGAGACAAAGTTTAGTTATATATTAGCAAAGAGAGACTTCAAGGGGAAGGTAAAAAACTTAAGCCAATCCGTTATGGTCCTTTTAAAATTATGGAAAAGATTGGTAACAATGCATTTAAGCTAGGTTTTCCTCATTATATGCAAATATACTCTATTGTTAATATTGAGAATTTGATACTCTTTGAGCCTCCTTTGATTGATGGTCAAGGAGAGCATGTTCAACTGCCCTCAATAGATGATTTATCACCAGAATATCTTGATGAATGTCAGCAGGATCTCATACTTGACAGAAGAAATAGAACTTCAAAGAGAGGGAATGTTGAATACCTTAGAGTGGAACTCAAGAGACTTAAGCCTTCTAAAGCCAAATGGTTACAGATCGAGAAGTTGAGGGAGTTGTACCCTCACCTTTTGAACAATTGATAATATATTTTTGGGGTCCAAAAGGCTTCTAGTGGGGAGGAATGATCAGGTGCTCAGTATTTAGCTCAAAAATCAAAGTTTTGAGAAAACCTAAACGCCCGCTTCCATCTTGGCAAAACGATCCCAACACAACGTGTTTCAATGAAAACTGATTTTGTATGAGTAATATATCACCTTATTTCTACTTTGCCAAATAGAGGAATTTTTACAAAAAACATGTATACAATCACTGCATAGTCAACAATCTGTATTGCTGATGTGGTAGGTGACTATGCAAAGTCAACGGTGGTCAACGGTCAAGTGTCGCATTGAGGTTGGTTTGCAGGTGTGGTGATGTGGCTCATTTTTACTGGTTAGAAATGGACTAATGAGGTGGGACAAGTGGCAAGCCCAGAGGCCGCCACATGTCCCTCCCCAAAGGTCGGGTTATGGCGCGCAGTAAAATTTTATGGCAAGTTGGGGGGTCGAATCTGAGACCCGCGCTATATAACCTCCATGACTTAACATGTAATGGGTTCTGCATATATTTAATGTTTACTATAATTTCAGTTTGGGGTTAGGAGGGCCAAACCTCCCATGTGAACACTCCACTAACCACCCTCTAATGGTTCTCTGAAACTACCAGGCCAACGACCAATATAAACCATAACCGTAACATGTGTCTGCTTTCGCATAGCCATTAAGCAAACAATTACCATAACCGTGTGGGTATAGCGATAACTACCACCATGTTTCCACCATTACGGAGACCACCTACATCTATGCTAATTGTTTGACATTACTACGTGGTATTTGCACGCTAATCCATGTTTAACTTCTCATTAATTACGCTTAATAATTAATTAAACTACAATTAGAATGGTGGCATATTCAGTGGAGCGACCAAATTTGGAGATTCCTCCAAAATTAGTGAGACTAACTAGAGTTCCTCTAGTTTTAGAGGAGGTTTACTAGGAGAAATATGTTATGACCATAACTGGAGCAAAATTCGACCAAATGGATATCATAAAAAGGTGTTCCTAGTTTATTTGAGCATTATGAGCACATTGAAGTAGGCTTCAATAGCAGTAGAGCACTATAAACAACACTTTTGCTATTATTGAGCTAATACAGAGGCCCAAGCCATGGAAGCTGGACCAAGGAGATATAGCCCAGGAGGGGCGAATGCCTTCATCAAAACATTGTGTGAAGTGTTCAATTTGATGGTTTGTTGTACATTTACTTATTGTTGTCCAACACTTTTTTTTCATGTTAGTTTGCTCATAAACGTAACTTAAAACTTGATAAAAGTTTGCCTATTCTCATTCACAAACACCATAAGAGAACTTATGCACATGAAGCAATTGAAAAAATATTTGTTTATAAATCTGAAGTTGAAATTAGCACATCAAAACTAACATTCAATAATATATCAGTCAGAAATGTGAGTTTTCGTATCTTGTTAGAAACTAGCTCAGTGCCAGCATCATACCGTACGAGTAACTGGAAATGGTTCAAAAACATAGTAGCCAACTCACTAAACAAAGAAAAGGTACCCCTATTAAGCTCTATATCCCATTTAGCAACATTTCTAGTTAAGGTGTGCTGAAATAATCTCAACTAATTGAATTGTCAATTAAGGAGTTAGATGAACACCGTAAATGAAATGTTGTTATATGGTCAGGTGGATCCTCCTCGGAATTTCCTTCGAATTTGGAATATCTGATGGAATTTTGGTAGGGACTAAAGGCCATGTCAAATTATATCAAATAGGATCATTCATCAATTTTGATAGATCTAGAAAATTTAGGGTTGCCAGGAATGGTAAGCACGAAGGAGCTTGATAATTCCACCCACTATGAGACGGATTTCCAAGAATCTGTAAATAATATCCTGGATGTGTAGAGGCACCAGGTTGCTAAGGATTGCCCATAGAAGAACTAAATTGTAAGGAAAACCTTGTGGTCTAGAGAAATTCAAAGTTTGACCAACTCCTACTGTAAAGTTACCATAACCATGAATATTTCCCCCAAGAGAAGTATTAAAAGGACAGGAGAGCCCATGATAAGGGTTCCATGCATTAGCGAAGGGAGAAAAATCCTAAGAGTGACTTACGTAGGAGTAAGGCATGTTCCCTTGTTGACCAAAAGAAAATTGATTCTCAGTTTCGAAACCACTAAAAGCAAGGTCAATCCAGCCTTGAAAAGGATTATAACTTTGACCTTGACCATAAAAAATGAAGAGATCCTAAAGAGGTATTAGAATGAGGAATGTGACCACTCCCGAAAGGAAACCCTAGAAAGAGGTTGAACCACTAGACATAGAAGCCATGGCTATGGAAGTAGTGGATGGGATGGATAGAAGAACCAAGGGAATTTCACTAGAAGGCGTCCCAAAGGGGATGGAACCAATGTTGGAAGAAAGGTTGGTTGCCCCCACTCGAAGATGGAATGGAAGAACCAAATATTGCAGTACTAGGAGTGATAGTAGATATCGCAATATTACCTCCTCCTTGAACTAAAAGAGGATTATTCTCACTAGTAGCACTCATAGTCTGATTCGTGCTCTCAGTAGTGGCCATCAAAGGAAAAGGATGATAAAAAACAGGGCTTTCCAACCTGTGAGTCAGGGTCTCAACGTACAAAAGAACATCTGGATAATTAGGAGGAATAGATGAAGAAGTATTCAGAGGTGAATCAGGAATATCTTCAACCTCAAATTCATTTTCCAACTAGAAGAGGACCCTACAAATGACAGGGGTATCCCTATCCAAATCATGACTGATACTAGGTCTACCCTATGAAACTATAGCCAAAATGGGGGAACCAAGATATTTCCAACATTTCAATGCAAATATACAACTCAATGCTGCCACATCCAAAATTGTCCTATGAACACATTTTCCAAAAATAGGGACCATTATATGGAAGGTTAGATGATGTGGAAGACAGGGTTTCCAAAAAAATAGGATCAAAGGTCATGATATTCGAATATGAAGTATCCATTGCATCAATAGATTTTTTTTTCCTTATGTCGCATTGGGAAACTTAGAAACACTTCTAATGCAAACATAGTAGTTATATCTTGGGCCAGATCCTCAATAATGTTATAATTTTGAGTGGCCTTCACATTGCTAGTATGTGTATTCTTTAAAATGGAACCCTTAGGCAAGTGCGACATGATATTTAGTGATGTATTCTCAAAATGTAGTTGACCATGCAATGTAGGTTGGGTCATGGGCTTCGAGGTAGAAGTTCCACTATCAGGATTCTCATAAGTATGCGATCTAGTTTGTAAATGGATGCCTAACTTAACCATACAGATATCTTGTGTGGAAGACAAGGTAGTAGAAGAGTTTCCTCCACTACCACCTTGCTAAGGCGGTAGAGGATTTGCAACTATGTGTTATTGTTGGGATAGAAAATGATTTTCTAATATAGCTAGTTAATGGGCAAGTTGTTGTGAGAAATATTGATGAATCTCATCCATATGGAGGCACTAATGAGTAAGATGATCATCCCCACAAATCTTGTAGGGAGAAGAATTCTTCTTCTTCTTCTCTTTGGTACCAACCTCAATGTTATCTTGGGTTTGTCACACCCCTTGTTCCTAAAATAAATTCTTGGACTTATTATTTTTCTACTTACATCTTGGTTGTTGAGGATTATAATGCTACTTGGATTGAACACAATTTACCTTGGAGCTCAGAACAAGGGCATGAGGAGTTTGAGCAAAAGTTTGACCAGCCATGGAACTAGAAGAGGTATTCCATTAGCCCATCTAAGAGGTTAGTTGTCCTATGTTTCTAGAATATACAAAGCCGATGACACCATAAACATGGGTTTCGGGTTCCTAATTTGAGGTATTAGTTGATTACCTAGGAGAATTTTGAATATGGTGATACAAGGTGCTTGCTTGAGAATAGATCAAGTCAAGTTGGTTGGAACATGGCATAGATTTCTCTTCAGTTTAGTCCCCACCCTTGTCCACATATTTGAAATTTGAGGGAATAAAAAATTTATAAACCACTCATGGAGTAACTCATCAAGAAGCTTGGTTTGGAGAAACTATCATAATCTCCTCCACTCATGAATATGATCAAAAATGTGTGTTGATTTATGTTGACTAAAGTTAGTGAGAATATATGTATCAACCTCATATCTAATAATAAATTTATAATGTTTAACAGAAGTCTGTGTGAAAGATAAGAAACTATCATAAGTGGCACATTCGAGACCAGTATACCATTTTGCAACACCACCAATGAGAGTCTGCTAAAAAAAATGTAGACTAATGCTATTATCCATAAAAAAGGTTAGATGAACACCACAAATGATAAATAGTGACATGGGATGTCAGGTATTCTCTAGGTATACCATCAAATTTTGGAATGTTGGTTATCAGCTTATGTGGAAAAGGTATCCATGCAGGATTATGTCTTATGGGATTGCTCATCAGATATAAATATCAAGAAAAGATAAGGTTGCCAAGAAAGAGGATGTGAGTGATGATTAGGAAAGGTTAGAAGCCCCTTGTGACCCAAGTGGAGGAGGTGATCCTCCCATATCATTGTTTCTATTAGTTGGGATACACATGGAAGTGGGTTAGATAGAAGTGTTAGCTCCAACACCCATGTAACCTTGTGATTGGTTAATTCCCTCAAGTTAAGTGGCCCTAGTTGCAAAAGTATTTCCAAGGGATTGTGGACCTCCTAAACCATAGGGGGATCCAAAGGGGTTGTTGAGAGGATTATGACCCCATGGATTATACATGTAAAATATGTTTTCCCCCCTAAAGGTATTTCATGGATTAGGTGTGTGACCCTAGAACATAGATCCTCCAAGCAGTTGACTCCCAAAAGAATTTGTAGACCACCAGAAATGAACATACCTCTAGCGTTGTTAGAGTATGACATGGCTACATTACAAATATTCAAACCATATGGAAACCCATTATTGGGTATTTTTCGTATTTCCTACTGAGACACCAGAACCCATCATGGGGCCCATAAATCTAGATGTGAAAGAGAAATTAGACCCTCCAACATTGGACATAGGGATACTAGACGTGATGCAACTAGAACCTCCACTCAATGCGAATGTAGATGTAAAGGTCGTTGATGTGTAGGTACTCATACTAGATGTGCTAAGTGGTGGAATTCCATGAAGATTCTAGTAGAATGAGGAGAAAGAGTAATTAAAAAATGTAGTGTGGAAGGGATTCATGGTCAAAGGAATGGATGTAGACGTGACATGTGGAATACCATTACGCACTATAGGTATGGACACAACATGTTTCTGGCACATAAGTATTAACATTACCAATGAAAGACTCTGGTAAGGGACTATGCAAAGATCTAGAGAAGTCAACACCCCAACATCATGAGATCGATTCAAAGGTATGATGATGAGGTGGAAAATTGTGGTTAGCCACTCGATGAATGAACGGTTTAGACCTCTGAGCATTACCCAAATTAACCCGAGACAAGGATGTACCTATGGTGTAGTTAAGTCTATGTCTACGTGGAGGTGGACCCACCTCGTAGGGGAAAGGGCCACAATTCTACGAGAGTGACACAAATTAAAATTTTCCATGGTGGCAGCCAAAGGTGACACAAGCATGAAGAAATAAAAGTCTTAAGGCCACTACATATAGTAGAACAAAGAACACATAATTAAAAAGATCCTAAATTAGAAAACTAAGCAAACCCAACATGGGAAAGGGATCTTTGCATTGCTAAAACATTTTTAATCAGTAAGTAGGTTAGTGGTGAGGAAATGGTTTGGATGGTTATAATAGCTACCTACATAATGATTCATCTTAGGACCAAGTGCTTCTATGAGTCATGCAACAACCCCCACCCCCACGCCCCACAAGAGAACTCAGTGAGTCTAGCTAAAATATGTCTCAGGTACTACGAGGATCGACCCCCTCACTGTCACCCATTATAGTATATTAAGAAAGGCCACTAAGGTCAACACCAAAAATGACACATCATGGGGGGGAATCATCAGCTAGAAGTACATGATAGGTAAAGTATCGAGCTCGAAGCCACCCGAAGGGGACCCCCAAAAGTATGAGGTAGTTCCTGGATATAACTGCCACCAACTCCAAACAAAGTTTGGAGGTCACTATGAAGGTCCTAATGTAGGGTAGTGCTTAATCCTTGTGTTAAAAGGGCTTCCCAGACTGTGCCATTGAAAGTGGACTTACACTCCAAATCTCAAGATTCTATGTTTGTTTTCAGGTCTTTGGGAAGTTGATCTTTCTTCCCTATCACAAGACCCTAGCCTATATAATGTTGGTGTGCTTCCATGGAAAGATAAAAATGTTGAATTAATTTTATTAATATGTATTATTTTTGTAGGTTTTAACCCGTACAGAAATTACCCGCATACGAATTCTAAAATAGAAAATAAACAATGGCAAGAGCATAACACATAAAACAAATATACATAGAGATTTTCCCCTGGATCCCAAAACTATGACTACTAGATTGATTTTTTCATTATATTCCTTTCACTGTTACAATACATATATATACATGTTGAAGCATCCACAAACCCCAATCCATTAACCCTAGATTAGAACATAACCATAGTTCCCTTGATCGGATCTACAAAATACCATGGACCAAAAACCATCTCTCCCAAAACCATAGGTAGGTCTACCCACCTAATATAGTGTCCAAATTTTTTATCCCCAGGGAACTGCCCTAGACCTTGTAGAGGGGGGCTACCACCCCCATCAAACCCCCTGTAACCCCCTCGCTACCCCCGACGCAATGAAGGGGAGGCTTCACCCACCCTCTAACCCCCTAGTTTAACTGCTGGGGCAAGTCGTGGAAAGAATATAACACAACCCAACAATTTTTAAAGGTTTTTTTTTTTTAGTCAGAGGTAATAGATGAAACTTCTATGGTGTTGTGACTTATTTGGTCCAAAGAAACCATGCAAGTAGATGAAAATGTATAATTTTGATTTCAATTAATCCTACCTAAAGCGAGGAAGATATATTTTTTCTTTTTATATGCAACCATGCACATAGTCCTCAATTCTCTCTCATTTCACACTCTAATCTATCAATCAAATTAGGAAAGCAAGTTGCAACAATGCAATAAAATAAGAAAAAGGAAACAAGAAAAAAAATACTCAAAACAATGCACTAAGATGGGAAAAATAAATTTCAATCAAGCAACAAGCTCGTAGGTGGACAAACAATGTCGGTTTATCAGTATAGTGATGCTAGAGGGGTAACTAAACACCAATATGCCTGATAAGAATCAAAACCCAAGAGAAAGGTTTAATGTCTAATCAGATAACTAAGTCTACAAGATTGCATGCAAACTCATAAAAAGAACAACGACCATAGTATAAAATTGAAGATTCAAGAACACACCCCTATAGGGCTTATATTGACACAAACATCCCCTAAAATATTTGAGTTAAACCCTCTAGCTTTTGAAGAAAATAGCCTTTAATGGTCTGTTAAAGAAGGACTAACCAAACTAGAGTCCCTATCAATGATTTTCAGTAGTATACAGACCAAATCAGAAGGCCTTCAATGCCCTGGTCAGAACTACATTGCGAAATTCAAGTAACAAAACAAAGATCTAAAAGGTTTTTAAATCTGGATTTTAAATCCAATATTTCAGGAAGACTATAAACCACTCTAAAATAACAAGGAATGATAAAATATCCAAGAAAAATTAGGTACAATAGGCTAAAAAAATACAGTTACTGGGAGCTCCCTAGTGGAGTCACCATTTATGTTTAAGTGATAATTTCACTTGTAAGAACAATTTACTTTAAACCCAATTGGCTTTTCCCAAGGCCTTCCTAGACAGTGTGTGTGAATTAAGAAATGTAGCTAATCTAAGAAGACAACCCCATGAACATTAAATCATAAGAGTAAAGCAAAGGTTTACCTTTGTAACATGAGAATATTGACCTCTATTTGGTGAAGCTAGCTCTTAGGAAGATCTTCTTAAGATGCTTGCCTTTGATCTCCTGTGTGACTTGCATAAGAATGGAACCAACCAATCTACCCACAAAATAATATTAGTGCATAACATAACATACATCAACCATATAATATACGAAGAACACAAAAGATGAAAAGTGGGGAGAGTATTTGATTACTAAAGCATCCATGATGAACAAGAGTACATAGTTGATTCCACCAAGCTTCCATCTTTAGCCCCTTTCCTAACCTCTATGTTCACTAGTTGGCACCTGCATGCATAATTTTATCATGGATGTAGACTGACAACACATCAACATAATTCATTTCTTCTCTCCTGTGACTAGTGAAGAGCTTGGATTTTATAGATTTTCCTCATGAATGGTCTCAATGAACCTAGACATTTTCTTGACTGTATCATAGGTGATGATTAGACTAGACCAAATCAATGATTATTTTAATCAAAGTTGTTAAACTAGGCAAAATCCATGCTTATCTAGTTGAAGCTTCACTCTCTTTTAGAACATTAGTGCAAAGAGGGAATTGATAGGATACTAGCTTAGTCCCCAACACTAGGTGGGAGCATTGCTAGGCCTTCTAGTTCATTCCCAAAACTGGCTAAGAGCATTGATCCCTCAAAACACTATTTTTCTTAATGTTTCATCAATCACAATTTGACCCTTTGACTTCACAAGGGTTCTTTTTGTCTTTTAGACGCTAGGGAGTGGATTTTTAAGCTATAACATATCATCATATGTGTGTGTGTCCAAAAAATACATGAATCGATGTCAGTGTCCATCAGTCTAGCCATATCAAAAAAGTAAGTATAGTATGTATATTTCTTGCTAGAATTCTCATTAGGATGCCCTCACATTCAAAAATAATGTACAATAAGAACCCCATTTGCAGGGTTGGAAATGTTGGGAGGTCCTCTATATCATCGCTCCCTCTCACCAAAAAAACTAATCTCACATCGTAGGAAACAACATGATGAGCAAAAACCAAGATCCTTGCTACTATTGTTACTTTCATTAGCCTCATTCTCAGGCACCACTCTGTATGGAGGCACACAAGCCTCCATTATTTCCTCCCCTAGGCCAGCCTAGCCATCCTTTAGAACTCCTTGAAATATGATATCCATCCTCTACTGGAGATCAATGTCATACGTCCACAATTGGACATTCTCCTCATAGGGATGACAAATCTTCTTCTCTTTCTCATCATCTCTACCTACCCTCTCTCTGGGGGTCAAAGAGGACTCAGCCTTATGATCATGATGGATGCTACCCCAAGGATTTTATATCCCCTCAAGATCCCCCTTTCCATGTCTAACCTACCTAGCCTATTACGGGAGAGGTTCTTGGACTTCCCCACTTGACTTATTAGGGACTATGAGTACATCCCATCAACATGATCCTAAATCTGAAACCATAGAATAAAATTAATGTCATCTACATAACATATATAATAAAATTCAAAATAATTGCTAGAAAGTAACATAAATAAAAATACCCACCTCTGGGCCTCCATGCATCCCCCAGGGGTAGGAGAGTCTCTGGGTCCTCCAAAAAATTCATCCCAACATAGGATAATTACAAGATTCTATTGCACAGAGAGCCACCAAATCTTGACCTCAACCATGCAATATCAAGTAGCCTACATTCCACCCTTTCTAATCATCAACACCCCCCACCCCCAAGTGCATCATCAACACCCCCACCCCCAAGTGCATCATCCTTGGCCTCATGGGGGGTGTCATATCGACCTTGATTTATGGTCATATCAATACCACCCTCTCAAAAAAGAATCTACATAAGAGAAACATAAACGTAAATTTTTGTAGTTGTCCTTGCACACTTAGATATAGCTAGATCATTAGGCAAGCATGGACTAGATCTTCCCATGTGAAGAAGGTCCCCTAAACCATCCTCTATATAATTCCCATTTGGGCCACTATGATCCTATGGGTTATTGGCATACCGTACATGCACACTATGAGCACAAAAATTATTTGAATGGCCACATCTTGAATGTGGTTGATGCTCATTTCTCCTCTTCACACCATGTCACCCATGCAGTAGTGCTACACTCACTCCAATGTAAGAGAACTATGAGGGGGGCCTCTAGTGGCACCTCCTCCCCACATAGCTATAGTTCTATCAAGAAACATATATCTACCTTAACCTAGAGTTACTCACCGTACAACTCAGAAGTCCCCTAGTTGGACATTTAGAACACAACCAAAAATATCTAAAGCTTCACCTACGAACAAATTAGGGAGAAAAACAATTTTAGCAACCCCTACTCAACTAGATCTCATTAAGCCTATAATGAGCCTCACACCTCATCCCATATGTCTACATAGTCTTGCTCACACCAATGTAGAACCATGATGACTCCTTGTAAAATAATTTTCATGTTTTCCTCCCCACACTTGCAACCCTCCAATCCTCCCCCCCCCAAAAAAAAAAAATCACATTTGATCTATCTACAAGGCCCACTATTTCTTGGTTACACAAATTCATGTGACTAGTCAACCCTCAATTGTACAAACTCATGCAACTAGCCACCCTTCAATTGCAAGGATGCCTGTGCGATTGTACCAAATATAATTGTGTGAACATGCATGACTCTGCATTCCCTAATCATGTATATTCATGTGATTGTCCCATGCATAAACGCATACACACCCATGAGACTATTGATCCGGATTTAAACAGGAACACAACAAAATACAGAGATAACCATATACACAAAGATGCAGCGGAAACAACGCTTCATTTCATTAATGGAAAATACCGAAATATGCTTACAACCAGAAATGGAAATAAACCAGCTAGGGCGATGGTAGCTTATCTCTGAGAAGAGATGTGGTGACTACATGCCTCTGAACTATTGCAAAACTGTGTTACAATGAGGCTCAAAGGCCTATTTATTGTTGAGAAACAATGGAAAAACCTTCACATTCCAAAACCTAACCCCAAAAGATGAAACGCCAAATTGTGGACCCCGTTTTGGGTAAATTGGTACATCAATTTCCCGGAGGCGTAACTTTGGCATACGATCTCCGTTTGACACGTATGATAGCTCGTTAGAAAGATCTATCCGGGAACTACCACATTGGGAAGGGAAACATCGGTCCATGCACCCATGTTGCCCCCAGATTTCCCAAAAAACGTCATTTAGAGCCTCAAAATGCCTCTAGAAGTTCAGGACCTGAAAAAACTACTAAAAATAGTAAATTGTGCTACAATTACGGAAACTGAAAAACTGAAAGAGACAGTTGCAGGGGTCCAAATGGGATAGGTGGGTGGCCACCAACATCCACCTGGATCAATGTAGCCATATAGATTACCATATCTGGGAAGAAGATCACTTTCATGATGTAGTCATACAGAGAAAATATTCTCAAGGTTGATTCAACTAATTCCAACTGAGTACCAAATTAAGTTGCTTGATTCAATTTCAAAAATAAATATTTCATGATATGTAAGTCTAGAAAATGCTCTTCTTAGGAAAATATGTACTATGGATGCATTTACAATGGTTCAAAACCCTTGGCTACACATTTTAACCTTCCTTGTCATAAAATTGAATGCAAACCCAGCGAAAATTTTGGATTCGGAGAGAACCCCAAAAATAAAACCAAATTACCAGACAATTTGTACTCCATTTGTATAAACCGTACTACTTACTTACACCTATTATAAAATATCCCAAATTCCATGTTTAGTGTATCACAAATCTAAAACCTAACGCATATTAGAGGTATTTGCCACACAAGGCAAATATAGCTCAAATAACAACAACAACCCCCCTTACAAGCAAGACAACCAGATATTGTTCAAGGATAGATTTCACACTTTTTTCATCAGAACTGTGAGAGAAATATGGGATGTTGTTACTTACCAGGAAGCAGAGACGAGGCCAATTCTATCCCCACAAGTACTCCTTATGGAATTTAAATCACATCGAATCATTAACAGAAATCGACAAATGAATTTACTGAGAAAACTGATCCTCGTACCAGATCAACCACAGCTTTATTGAAATCCTCTACAATCAAAGGCTTATTCTCTTTAGACTTCATGATTCATAAGAAAAAAGTCGTTCGACACTCCTAGCTTAGATGCTTGACTAATCATTGCGTTTGTCCACCACCTAATTGATTGAGATCAAAATATTTATCTACACCTAAATTACATTCGAATAGATACAATGTATGTGAAAGTTATAATTAAAAATAAATTAATAAACAAAGTAAAATTAAATTAAAATTAGACTGTAGTGAGGTTGATCATCCGTGCATGCATCCCAAGTGTCACAGTAATTGGTTCACAAGTTACTCTCTAGCTGGACACTTCGACAAAACATAATAATAGTGTTAGGTTGGGTTTTTTGTGCAATTCTATGCGCTCTACCTCTGGGTAATAGTTCTAACACTAGCATATTGAATGATGTCTCTCCTCCAACTTGCACTGGGTAAGCCTGGGACACTTAATATGGAAGATCGAGCCAATAGCTATTTAAGACGTAAGATGGAGGCCCAGTGGAATCGCCTTACCTTATATATGATAAGAGTGACCTTTGAACTTAAAGATGGGCAATCTCCTGGCTATAACAACCCACCTAAGAGGGACTAACCAGTTTTCGTAGGCCTGGAAGGTACGCCTGGCTTCAATGCCTAACTTTCTTTAACTACTTGTATAAATATTCCCTTAACTACCCTGCCTAAATTTTGATAACTACTATCAACTGCTCTACCCTAATTCTGCAAACTTCCTTGCCTTGATTGCTCGATTAACTACTTTGTACTCAATGAGGAGATCTAGTTGATCCTACCAGCTTTTGCCCTATTTTGTGCATCATGATATAACATAGATAAGAGGACCAATCTACTCGTTCGACTTGATCAAGACTTACAAGTAAGTAAAGTAGATTTTAGAGAACCAAGAAACCAATCACTCATTGCATTAACTACATTCTATAGATAGCACTAGTATTATTTGGCCAAAAAACAATGATTAGGTTAGTCTAATACTTTTCATATGTACTTCGTAATGAGTATGAGTAGCTAGTCGATGCAATTAGTAAGCATTATTTATTAGCAATCCTAGGCTAATTCAAGATGGATTTTGACCTGATCTTGTATTTTTTCATTTGTTCCCATCGAACCTTAGCCCTGACTTTGTCTTTTGGTAAAATAGCCAAGCTACTGCATAGGGAATGCCTTGTTAGATTTTGCAAGGGGAGTTATTATGAAAGATTATAGTATGAACTCTAAAATATTATCGGTTTTCTTTTTTCTGTAGAGATGAATAGGAAAGAATTATGAAATTCTCAAAACTATGGTACTAATTACCTGTGTACTACCATTGCTTTGAGATGTTCATGTTAAATTCTTGTCCAGTGAATGAATGGATTACCTGTGTACTCAATTATTTGGGTGACGACATGATGAAGGAAAAGGTTTTGGTTGTACTTTGCTCCAAATTGAAGACTTCAATTTCAATATGACATCACCAAAAGATCAAAATAGAGCACTAGAAATTGAAGCCCATATCCCCAGGCGAGGGAAATTTCAACTTCTTGCAAGATGACCAACCTGGGATGACTCTACCTAACCAACTCTGATGTTTCCTCCTCTTCTGCTACTGTCGTTTATGCCTAATTAACCCTGTTGATTCCTCCTATTCCCTCCACTTTTACTACTGCTGGTTCTGCCTAATGTTGTGTGTTGTGTTTCTAGACTGGACGAGGTTTCCACCTACCTCACCTCACCAAAGCTACTTCAGAAACTAAACATTGAAACATTGTTGACGAGTAGTTTGTGCATGCATATGGCTTGTATTTCTAGATGACAGGTAGTACATGTAGATCGTGGATAGCTCGTGTTGTGCAACGACAATCTAGTGTAGCCAACGATGTTCTATGTCTTGTTGCTTATATGTTGGTACATACAAGCATGTTCCTGAGCTAAGCTAACATTTAATGCCCTCAACTAATGCCAACATTAGTTTATGTAGTATTTATGAGTTTGAAATATCAAACAAACAAAAAATTATAACCTATTGTTTTAGCTTCTGATTAGCTTCGAGCCTAAGGAAGAGGCCAAATAATATGATAAATCAATATATGTCTACTTTGTTTATAGTTGATAAGACAAGACTAACAAATAGTTAAAATAATACTAAACTCCTCGTTTCTGATTACTATAGTCCCATGTCGGGACGACAGGGACTAATAAGTCGCAACCTCTATAGCGCTATTTAGACCCTAGCGTCCTAGTTAACGCAAATCATACCCATTGATTTATTCAATTATGGCATGGCTAAATAACAAGCTGTAGACGTAGGAGTGATGAAATAGTGTGGGGATGAAAGTCATCTTAAAAGCCTAGATTATATAGGTGTTTAAGGGTATGGTAGATGCATTAAAAACAAAAAAAATTGGGTACAAGTTAGGTTCGTTATAGACAAGGTTTTTTCTTATTATCCTGGACCTAGTATTTTCCATTCATTAGTTACATTCATGTTCTCATTAGTCATTCACATATAGTGGTGTATCACTTCCCATGCCCTTTGTCTTAGATGTGCTAAATGATATCTCATGTTGCTTTTGTTATTGGTTGGTATGGTTTAATTGCTTAACTCTCTCATTTATAAATGATGCTAAGGTTTTAAATTTTTGCGTAGATGCTAGCATTAAATGGATATTTTATCACCTTTAACAATCAAGTGAGGCTTTAATAAATGTAACCAGACATTCAAGTCATTCATCAAGTTAACCAACCTAACACACCTTTAATAGTGATAACCAAAATGTACATGTTACTAATAAAGTGACTATTGTGTCATGCCTCTAACATGTGCAATTGAACATAAATGTTGTTGATGGGGTTGACCTATCTAACATTTCTCCCATAATTGTAGTCAAACACGCATGTTGATTTGGTTAATCTCATAGATAATGTTCATCACAAATACATGTTAATATCCAACCTAACATGTCACTAATAGTGACAATGGAATGTCCATGTCAATGACTAAGCTAATTGACCTGATATGTTGTTCACTGAGAGGATTAACACATAACTCACTAAGCTAACCAAGTTGACAAACTGTTGGTTTTCTCATTGAACTGACATGCCTTTAATAGACACAACTAAATGTACATGATTTTAAACCAATAAACCATCATGGCATGCCTTTAATAGTAGTAACAAAGTGTGCAAGTTCCAAATTGGTTAGACCAAACTAATATACCTATGATAATCACAATGGAAAATACATGTTTGTTGTGATCAACCCTTCAAGTTTTCCCTTACTTCTATACAAAATTAAGCGTGTTATGAAAATCTCAAAGTAACTTTGATACATATACAAATTAAGTTTGTATTTACTTGTTCAATTTGTGTTAAAGTGTTTCCTCTTTAAAGATACTAACAAGTAAAAGAAGAAAGCAACTGAAGCCAGCAAGGTTAACTAGGAGGTAGTTTGGCTAGCCCAGCTTGGCTGGAGATCTCATACAAAGATCGAGTTGGAGCTTGTTCCTCATGATTCAATAGTCCCTGCAACCACAGCTGAATTATCCTTAATGACAGGGTCACAATCCACCACCTGAAACAAAACCGAAATGCTTCTCCTTCTAACACCATGAGTGCTTGATTACAGATTATTATTGGGTGTTTGGTTAGCCATTGCAAAAGTGGTGCCGAAAATGTAAAGGTAAGACTACAAACAGAGTGTGTGAGTGTGTGTATTGTCAATTGGGCTTAGCCCAGGCAATTGAGAGGAGTGTTAATTTTGGATATCAACTGTGTCAAAGTCAGAGTAACTCATTTCAGCCTAAAAGTCAACATTACATGTCAAATGATTTATTTGCATTTGGGCTTAATATTAAATCAGTCCAGAGCTCAAGCATGGTTTTCAAAGTTGTAGCCATACAATAGAAACATTTTGTTTTGAACATTCAAATTTTTGGAATATTAGAAGTACTCTAGATATTATGGGCTTCAAAGTCAAACCTTCAAAAAGAAGGATGTTGAAATTTAAGAATGAGGTGACCCTCCAGAGCCTCAAAATTTGTGTGTCATGTAAATATTTTTATTTAAACAGGTTAAATTAATATAATTATTTTATGCCAAAAACAAAAAGATTAAAAATAAAATAATAACCAAAAAAGAAACATAGTTTTAGACTTTTTACTAGACAAACATATGTTGACTGTTTAATTGCAGTTTATCAAAGGAATAAGCTGGCACAGGGGGTATTGCCTTTATGGGAGGTCCCATGGTTTGGCCATGGTATAAGTCACATCTATGTTATATAAGCTTCTTATCATTCTACAATAGTGTCTCCTCTATTATGACAAGGTCGATGTCAGAGTGTCTGGTAGGTAAGGGCTTTTTGGTTGTACGCAAAGTGTTTGGAAGTATTCTTGAATGAAAGGTGGATGTCTAAAATATGTTTGTAAGAAATTTCCACTAAAATGAAGAGCATAGACATGCATTTGTCCCTCTCTCCCCATAAATAGAACTTGTAAGGAAAGGATTTTTAATTTCAAACCTGCACCTTTTCACCATATTTGTAAAACACCTATCAAAAGGGACCCTTTGTATTACAATGTGAATAGTTGACTTAGTACCAAAGCTTGCTACCAAAATCCAAGAACACACAGTAATTTTGACTACACTTTTGAGACTTTTGTACAAAGACATGATACTAAGAAAGGAATTCCTTCTATGTGATTATGGCATCACAAATGATGCTTCAATATCCCTCATCGTAGAGCTAAAAGGTGGAGCCATGGGGCGAGGGGGCTCCTTCTATTACTACGTCCAAGTATTTTAAGGAATCCCTCAAGACTAGTCCCAACTCTTAGAATTTTAAGGATATTTCAAGTCTAGGATTTGTGGTTGAGCACCTACTGGACACCCCTACCCTTGAAATGATGGATACTGACACTATTATAAGGATGGTAGAATTTGTAAATCAACTAACTGTTAAGAGAATGTATGTGAACTTCCCAATAGATTCAGAAAACATGGGGTATTTTCTTGATAAGGATTGGAAGCAACATTCATGTTCACTAAAAGTGTCATGTCATGAAATTGAGGAATGTGAAACTACAATTGAAACAAAAATCATTTAGTTCTTTTGTTTCCCATTTAGAATAGTACCAATCAATGTGCCTTGGAATGTTTATAATTTTCTTGCATAGTGAGCTTGGAATAGACATTAAGGTCATATGGAAAACTTATGAATTCATTAATTGAAATTCTTTTGGGATTGGGATTGCTATTGTAATATGTGTGTGCATGCTTGGAATTAGCATTGTTTGTGATCTCCTAAATGCTTGAGTAGGTGGAGATCACTAACCAAATGGTATTGAGATAATAGTAGGATATGCTAATTGACAAGGAATAGAGATTACATAATTGAATCTATGGAATTGCTTAAAATTCTCATAGATTTTGTATCTGTAAAAATTATTGTCCCCAAATTATCAATGGGAAAGGTCCAACTTAGAAGTACAACCCTCAACATGCCTTTCAAACCAAAGTGATGATAAGGTGGAACTCCATTATCTAAAACTGGATTTCATTTGGAACTCCATTATCTAATACTGGATTTCACTAGGATTTTTATATGTTGACAGAAGCCATGGTTGGGAAACAGATGAAAAACAACAACATTGGTCAAGAATGTTATGTGGATATTATGTGGAAATTAAGTACTGATAAACTTTAGTGGGCTTCAAATAGATCTTGAGGTTGGATGATTCACAGTACAATGTTATAATCGAATCTCACCTATATCATTTAATTATAAGTTCCAAAGTATGTCCAAGTGAAGTATTGTGGTTCCCGTTGACCAAGCCATGTATACATGCGGGATCGCTGATAAAAAAAATGTGTATGCGTATGCACACACTTTCATGCAAGGAAAAGAATGTACATGTGGGAAACCTTATTTTTAGTCCATGGTATTTAGTCCTTGGTATTTGGACCTATGGTTTTGGACCGTGGTATCTCGTTCGAAGTGTTAAACCTAGGTATTGGGTCCCAAGTATTGGTTCTAAGTGGTTTTGGACCATGGTATTGAGTAAGGCCTAAGAATATAAAAGGGGAAGGAGACGATCAGGCAAAGGCACTCAAGGATTGAATATCTGATGAAGAGCAAGATCTAGAATAATGCTCATTGGGTTATGGTGCATAGCTGGATCTGAATCAAGGAGGAACTTGAGCGCTAAAAGAAGGATAAGCTCTATTGATGGGTCAAGATCTTAAGGCTTGAAGAGAAGTATCTTTGTGTGATTTTGATCTGTTATATTTGGCGCATGACATGATCTATAAATCTGATAATCTGGGTATGACTGATGTCTCAATAATTGAAAAGGGAAAATTATCTTTTATAGATCTGTACGCAGGTTCATCATAGAAAAGGCGCATATACATGCTAGTTTGGTAATTCAAAACGGCGTATACGTATATTTGCCTTAATACAGTAGTGTATGCACATAGGTTCTACATATTAAAGTAGTGTATGTCTCACAAAATATGTTTTAGCTACTTATGTTTATTGCAGCAGTGTTCTGGGTTCAGGATTGGTTTTTGGTTACTGTTATTATATTCTGGTTACAACATTCAATTGATTTGGTTTTGGTTGGTGCAAATAATATTGGTTGATGCAGATATATTTGATGTTTGATTAATGTTATTGATGGACCCAGTCTAAAAATTTATGAAACGTGATCCCTGCAAGAAAAGAGAAGGTTGTAGCCTTCTGTAGGACAACACTTACGTACTAGTACATCAGCTAGTACAAGATCTAAGGGGGTAGTATCTCCCATCCAGGAGAAGCTGGAGAACGAGAGAAGGTGGTAGCCTTCTGCAGGTAGAAGCCTACGTACTAGTATAAGTCTGCACCAATATGGAAATATTGTAAAAATAAGTTTCTTATTAAAAGAAGATAGAGACAAATTGCAGCAGGTGGTTTTCACCCACATTGGGTTTCCACCTTATATCTTGTGTTCATGTGTGTGATTTCTTGTACTGTTTACTCCACATTATTACTATTTTATGGTTTTGATACATAGATTAAGATAAGCTAACTAAATTAGAAGTCTGCAAGATATAGTGGTTTTGTCTAAACACAGTTGCGTATATACGCAGGTAAGAGAAGTAGCGTATATCAATTTGTTTATGGAAATGAAAAATTATTAAATTGCCAACACTGATTTACCCCCTCCCCCCCATATTATTTCCAACAATTGTTATCATAGCAAGTCCTTCGGAAGAAGCTTGATCACTTGAAGGAAGATCTATCATCATGAGCAACTACGAAAAAGAGGCATCCATCAGGCCACCAATCTTTGATGGGAGAAACTTCATCTATTGGAAGGTAAGAACCACAACCTATCTTCAATCTCTTGGTACAAAAGTTTGGGATATCGTCGAAGGAAGATACACATTCCCATCAATAGATCCTACAGATACATATTGTAAAAAGTAGTATGAAACAAATGCAAAAGCTGTCAATACTCTACTGGGGAGTCTATCTCAATCAAAATTCATCAAGGTTATGCAGCTCAAAACTACCAAAGAAATATGGGACAAGATCATTCTAAGCTATGAAGGAGACGATCAAGTAAAACGTGCAAAACTACAATCTCTCAGAATGCACGATGATGAAAGTGTGGCAAATTATTTCTTACATATAGATGAGATTGTTAATCGCATGAAAAACTTGGGTGAAGAGATAAAAGAAGTTACTTTAGTTGAAAAGGCTTTAAGATCTTTGTCTTCTAAGTTTGAATCAAAAGTTTCTACCATAGAATAAAAGCAAAATCTTCAGAGTATTACCATATCACAGTTGCACGCAATCCTAACTGCTTTTGAAATGAGAAAAGGGGGTCCATCAAACATTAGAGAAGCTGCATTCAAAACTTCAAAAGGAGAATACAATGAGTTAGTACATACGTCAGAAGGCCAGGAAGAATCAAACTTTGTCAAGAACCTTCAACGGGGCTTTAGAATATTCAGAGGTAAGCTACCTTTCAAATGCTTTGCTTGTGGGAGAGTCAGTCGCTATGTAGCCAAATTTCCTCATAAAGATAAGCTTGATAAAGGTAAGGAACCAGTTAAATGGAACAGAAAACAGAACATAAGTAAGAAGAGCGATTATACACATGAAGACAACAATGGACTTTTAAATAGTGATGAAGATGAACATGGTAATGATTATAGACTTTTGATGGCTTTTGAAGATGATGATTTCTTGGATGCTATAGATGAATATGATCTCTATGAAGAAATTTCCAAACTTAAAATTTGTTTAGAAGAAAAGAGTATGATTATAGATACTCTGACATTCCAACTTGCTGAAAGGGAAAAACACAATGAAAAGTTAGAATGTGAAATTGTGGGACTTAGAAAAGATATTGAGAAAATAAAAGCTCTTAAGCTTAGATTCACTAAAGGATCTAAAACTTTAGATGAGATTATCAAAGTGTAGAATTCTCCTCTAATCAAGACAGGTCTTGGATATACTGAAGAAGCATCTCAAGCATAGAAGCCATCCACCTCCAAAAGTTATCTTGATGCAGCAAGGAGAAGTGAAGGTAAATCATTCTCAATTTGCCTCAAGAATGAATTTCAATGGAAACTACAATCACCTAGTTGGTAGCTTTGATAATTGCAGGAATTTCTTTAATGGCCAATGTTTCTTATGTCATAACTTTGGACACAAAGCTTCTCAATGTGTTTCCTACAAGACCATCATGACTAGAGAAGCATGAAATCAAAGGAGTGAGACTGGGATCATGAAGAGGACCTACAATAACTTTTCTGCGCTTGAAAATGAAATAAAATGCTCTATTTGTGAGAAATTCGGTCATGAAGATTCTTAATGCATGAGTAAGTTTCGGAAAACATCTCAGAAGGAGCAACCTTCATTGGGTCCCAAAACATGGAGAAAGAAGGAACCATAACCAAAAAGATGTGGTATAGCCTTATATGTAGAAGTACAGGAAAATGAGTGGTACATCGACAGTGGATGCTCGAAACATATGACAGGTGATAAAGAAAAACTTTATTCATATAGTGCCTTAGAAAAGGAGAGGAAGGTCTCATTTGGAAATGACACCCCTGCACTCACAAAAGGTAAAGGCTCTGTTCTTTTAAAAGAAAAGGACAAAGCTAGAAATGTTATAGATGTTGATGGCCTAAATCATAATCTATTGAGTGTTAGTCAAATGTGTGATCAAGGAAATGAGGTATTATTTGATCAAATGGATGTATTGTTCGTGAGCTTCATACAAGAGAAACAGTGATCAAAGGCATAGGAACTCCAAATTATTTATACATACTCAAGGGAGGACAACAACAATGCTATCTAAGAAAAAATGACGAATATTGATTATGGCACAGAATATTGGGGTATCTAAGCTTCCCTCAGATAAGGAAAGCATGCAAATATCAGGTTGTTCGCGATCTTCTTGTCATCAAAATTCTAAACAATACAATATGAAAATCATGTCAGTTTGGTAAACAAACTAGAACACACTTCACTGAGAAGGAAGGAACAGCTAGTAAGCCACTTGAACTTGTCCATACTCATTTATGTGGTCCATCAAGGAAAAAAGTCACCTTGTGGAGAAGAATACTTTATATTGTTCATTAACAAATTTTCCAGGATGTGTTGGATAGGACTTTTAAAGCATAAAGACGAAGATTCAAAAAGTTCAAAGCTTTCAGAGCCTTGGTTGAAAATGAATCAAACCACAAAATCAAATGTGTCAAGTCTGATCGAGAAGGGGAATTTACCTCAGATGATTTTTTCAACTTTTGTGAAGAATATGGAATAAGAAGGGAATTCTATACTGCAAGGACTCCTCAGCAAAATGGAGTGGTAGAGAGGATGAACCGAATGGTTCAACAAATGGCTCATGCTATGCTTGATGAGTCTAGAACTCCAACAACCTTCTGGGGTGAAGCTGCATTTGCTGTCGTTACTATTCTCAACAAAACAAACGTCCGGGTAAACAACACTCAAACTCCTCATGAACTTTGGTATGATAAAACTCCTACTATTAAATAATTCAAAGTTTTTGGGAGTAAATGCTACAACAAAAGGACTGATGATAATCTTGGTAAGTTTGAACCTAAAGCAGATGAAGGCATTCTCCTCGATTAGTCTTCCCGAAGTAAAGGATATAAGTGTTACAATAAAAGACTTGGAAAAATTGTTGAAAGTATTGATGTGGTGGTTGATGAAGCAAGCGACAATCCAAAGAAGATAAAAATTGAAGATTTTGAAGATGAAGAGGATATCCTTCAACATCAGATCAAACTAATGCTGAAGAAGAAACTTATGAGGCACCAGAAGAACAGATAAGAGTAGAAGAAAAGACTCCATCCAGGTATGTTCAGAAGAACCATCCAGAGACTCAAAGTTTGGGGCAAAAAGAGGCAGGTGTACAAACAAGAAGAACTATTACAGAAGCTTCAAGCTATCTAGCATTGCTCTCCTCTGTTGAACCATGAAATATAAGTGGAGCATGTAAAGATGAATGTTGGGTCAAGGCCATGAATGAAGAACTTGAGCAGATTGAAAAGAATAACACTTGGGAATTGGTTCCTAGACCTAATGATAAGAATGTCATAGAGACCGAATGGATATTCAAAAACAAGCTGAATGAAAATGGAGATGTTATTAGAAACAAGGCCAGACTTGTTTGTAAAGGGTATGCTCAACAAGAAGGTATAGACTTTGAAGAAAATTTTTCACTAGTTGCTAGACTTGAAGCCATAAGAATGTTCCTTGCTCTTTCTAGCTTTCAGAAGTTCAAAGTATATCAAACGGATGTGAAATTTGCCTTTCTAAATGGAGACTTAGAAGAAGAAGTGTATATTGAGCAACCATATGGATTCATCCTTTGAAATGATCCAAAACTTGTATGCAGACTTAGAAAGGCACTCTATGGTCTTAAACAGGCTCCAAGGGCTTGGTATTATCGTATGGACAAATACCTCCATCAACAAGGTTTTTCAAAAGGATCAGTAGATAGCAATATATATATAAAAATTGATAATGATAAATTGCTAATACTTGTTGTGTATGTTGATGATATCATCTTCGGTAGCAATGAAGAAGCCATGAGTCAAAACATTTCTTTGGTGATGTGGAAAGAATTTGAAATTTCCCTACTTGGTGAGCTCACATATTTCCTTGGTTTACAACTAAAAAAAAACAAAGATGGTATACTTCTATCACAAACTAAGTACCTCAAGCAGATCTTGAAGAAATATGGCATGGAAGATTCGAAGCCAGTATGTACCCCTATGGTCACAGGTTGTAGCCTTAGCGCAAATGATGAATTAGCAGTCGTACATCAACCAACCTATAGATCCATGATTGGTAGTCTGCTATATCTAATAGGTACCCGTCCAGACATCATGCATGTAGTGGGAATAGTTGGAATATTTTGGGAAAATCCAAAGGAAGCACACCTTTAGGAAGTTAAAAGGATTTTCAAATATCTTCAAGGAACACAAAACTATGGCTTATGGTATCCTAGAGACGCATATCTCACACTTCATGCATATACAGATGCAGATTGGGCAGGAAGCGTGGATGACAGAAAAAGCACTAGTGGTGGTGCATTCTTTATGGGTTCCAAATTAGTGTCTTGGTTCAGAAAGAAATAAAGTTCAATTGCATTATCTACAACTGAAGCATAATATGTGGCTGCTACTTCTTGTTGCACACAACTCCTTTGGATGATGCAAACATTGCAAGACATTCAAATCACTTGTACTCCACCCATCTCCATTTTATGTGATAATACAAGTGCAATTAGTATTTCAAAGAATCTAGTTATGCATTCAAAGACCAAGCACATACCTATCAAATATCATTTTCTCTGGGAACAAGTTCTTGAACAAAAGGTAAAATTGGAGTATGTTCCCTCCAAGGAACAGGTTGTTGATATATTCACCAAACCACTACCCAGAGAGACATTTGAATACCTCAAACAAAATCTGGGAGTAGTTGATGCATCATCTTGTTGTTGACACTTATCTATTTCAAAGAAAAGTGGGTGTTCGCGAGTTTCATAAAGAGAATCCACGTACATACGCCTGTTTCTATGGATACAGTCATGTATATGTTGGTTTGAATGGAATCAGTGGGCTAGACTCAAGATGAAAAGAGTCTGATATGGGTCTATCAGTGATCATCTGGCACAGGTTCAAGGGGAGCATATAATGAATTATCATTGTTGGCTTTACCCTAGAAGATCTTGTACAATTTCACAGTTGCTTTGATTCAAGTGGAACAAGTGCAGAGGGAGATCATGGTTGTTGGTCTGGATGGTGATTAATAGATGCTGCTGATGATAGTTTCTGATGACTATCATAGTCTTGTCTTAGATATTTGGTCTCTATGTCATTTATTTCTTTTATTATCAAGGTCATGTAATGACCTATCTTGTTTCCCCACTATGCTTGGGATGGATGATGTAATGTTCTTGTCTTATCATGTGTAAACGTTTGGTGTATCCCCACTTGGTTGGAAGATGGATGTATGCATGAGCCTTTTGTGATAGGAAGGTCATTTATGATGTATAGAGTCATGTTCTTCTTGTAGAACATCTTTTTGCAGACCTTGCCTATAGTCAGGGGGAGCATGGACAACACAGCAGAGTAGAGATTTCAGCATGTACTCGAGGGGAGCATAACCTTTTGCCCTTGATGACAAAGGAGGAGAGTGACTTGGGGTTTCCATCAAGTCCAAAGGGGGGGATTGTTGGAATTATAGCACAAGCTTAGCACTATGGCACAGGTATTTTCCTTGATGGCAATTCACTCAGCAAATCAGTCAGATGACAGTTCAGGCTCACGGGCTCTCAAAATAAAGGAAAAGAAGGTATACACAGGTTCTTGTTGACCAAGCCATGTATACATGCAGGATCACCGATCAAAAAAACGTGTATATTTGTGCACGCACTTTCATGCAAGGAAAAACATGTACATGTGGGAAACCTTGTTTTTAGTCCATGATATTTAGTCCTTGGTATTTGGACCTATGGCTTTGGACCATGGTATCTCGTCTGAAGTGTTGAACCCAGGTATTGGGTCCCAAGTGTTGGTTCTAAGTGGTTTTGGACAATGGTATTGAGTAAGGCCTAAGACTATAAAATGGGAAAGAGATCATTAGGCAAAGGCACTCAAGGATTGACTATTTGATGAAGAGCAAGATCTAGAATACTGGTCATTGGGTTATGGTGCATAGCTAGATCTGAATCAAGGAGGAACCTGAGCACTAGAAGAAGGATAAGTTATATTGATGGGTCAAGATCTTAAGGCTTGAATAGAAGTATATTTGTGTGATTTTGATCTATTATATTTGGCACATGACTTGATCTGTAAATTTGATAATCTAGGTATGATTGATGTCTAAATAATTGTAAAGGGTAAAGTATGTTTTATAGATTAGTACGCAGGTTTAGCATAGAAAATGTGCATATACACATTGGTTAAGTAATTCAAAATGGTGTATACACATGTTTGCCTTAATACCACAACGTATGCATGCAGGTTCTAAATATTGAAGTAGCGTACATCTCACAAAATTTGCTTTAGCTACTTTTGTTTATTGCAGCAATGTTCTGGGTTCAGGATTAGTTTTTGGTTATTGTTATTATATTCTGGTTATAGCATTCAATTGATTCGGTTTTGGTTGGTGAAAATAAGATTGGTTGATGCAAATATATTTGATGTTTGATTGACGTTATTGATGGATCGAGTCTGAAAATTTATGAAACGTTGTCCCTGGAAGAAAAGAGAAGGTTGTAACCTTTTGTAAGATAGAACCTATGTACTAGTACATCATCTAGTACAAGATCTAAGGGGCTAGTAGCTCCCTTCCAAGAGAAGTTGGGCCTTTTGTAGGTAGGAGCCTACGTACTGGTATAAGACTGCACCAGTATAGAAAGATTGTAAAAATAAGTTTCTTATTAAAAGAAGATAGAGACGAATTGCAACAGGTGGTTTTCACCCACATTGGGTTTCCACCTTATATCTTTTGTTCATGTGTGTGATTACCTCTACTGTTTACTGCACTTGATTACTGTTTTATGGTTCTAAGACACAGATTAAGATCAACTAACTAAATTATAGGTCTTCAAGATATACATGGTTTTCTCTAAACACAGTTACATATATACACAAGTTTAATTAGCAGAAGTAGTGTATATCAATTTGTTTATGGAAATGAAAAATTGTTAAATTGCTAATACTGATTCACCCCACACGCCCCTCTCAGTATTGTTTTCAACAATTTTCACTTGGGCCATGAATCACTATGCCTATCAATGGTGTTCCCTTTCATAGAACTCCCAACAAAGTCTTTTCCAAATTGAGGTTGTGAAGTACATATCCTACTATTCACGTAAGAATTCCACCATTGGAGTCCAATTTCAAACAAACATAGAGGAGAAGTGGTTGATGGAGGTGTAATGTAATTCCTCCCACTCGGTTTTGAATTTGTCACAACTACTTAATTTGACAGAGAAATCAATACAAATACTAGTGAAGCTTCCTACCTATGATCAATTTGATGGCGAAACAAAAATGTTTCCATGAGGTATTACTAAGAATTTCACATGAAAATAAAACCTAAGCCCCCATGTGTAACCATGAACATAACCTATCATGGCAATTAACAAATCAAGCATGTTAACTAAGCTAAAACTACACCATACTACAAAAGTGAACACACAAGCATATTGAATTAAGGTAAAACTACACTAATGGCATGGACAAACAACAGTTAAGAAACCTGACCCTCCACACAAATGGGATGATGTTAAGGAGACAAAGAATATTTTAGATACCCTGCGCCTTCCCATCATTACAAGGTTGGACATTGGTTTGCTGCCATTAACAAAAACAAAGCTGGACATGGGATTTCAGAAACTAATACAAGAAGATCTGAACCTAGGGTTGCTGAAATGGAAGGCTTGGGGCTTTTGAGAGGAAATGTAATTGAAATATAAGCCTCATTCTTTTTGGAAGATAGAATTGATCGTTGGATTGATCATTATTTCCAAATGGAGGTTCCTATCCAACACAACAACAAAACATTAAAATATTGAATCAATCCCTCAAGGAAATGCTGAATAATTTTGACAAAATGAATCGAAGGTCATGCATGATATCTAGATATTTGAGAGAGATAGAAAGATATTTAAGTATTAGGTTCAATAGAAAACCTTACGTCACCATTATAGAAACCGGTGGTAAAATTTCACAGGGAATGGAGCAGAGGTTACCTTTGCCAAACATATGGAACTATGAGGGAGAAGCTGTCTAGAAACCTATCGATGCCTCTAAAATCATTGCACCAACATTGGGGGATAACCACCCAGTCCAAACCTTAAAGAAACTCCTTTTCCATTTGGTATGGTGGCTCCGTTTTAGATAATATGGGACCAATTTCCAATAAAGTGTGATTTGATGAATGAGTGTCTAAAATATATAACAAATTATAGATGGTTGATTTGTAGCTATATATATATATATATATATATATTATATATAGATAGATAGATATATATAACCCAGGTAATACAATATCAATGCGATTTATAATGATTTCTGGTAATAAAATGATAATAAAGATCAATCACTTGACTACAAAAAATTAATCATGAATGATGATCACTTTAAACAAAGTGTTATAAAACATATCGCATATCATAATAACATCAATTGTCATCATATGTGTTTAAGAATATCAATTCCAACTTACTCAAAAGTGATATAATGCAGAATTGTATGAGCATTCACATATAACAATAATATCCAATCAGAAGACTATTTAATTGCATAACATGAAACAAAAATGCATTGATAAAAGTACCATATGTATTTGAATCATCTTACGGAAGTAACAGTCTGGTTCACTCTTCTTATTTCTGAAAACTTAAAAAAGATACAGAAATGCAAGTCCTTTTGAAATCCCCTTTATAACAAGTTTGAACCTTGATCCTTGTCTTCTACAAAAAATAAACTAAGTGCAGAAATGCTATCTTCTTAAATCTAATTTATTACAATTTCAAGACCCTTTCTAAAATTACATGAAAGGGTATTTATAGCAAAAATAAAAACAAGTTGTTCATAAAACGTGCTTAAAGTGGTTGGAACAACCTTTCCCAAAATATGGGATTTCATGTTAAAAATAGAATTGTGATAGCTCTTGAAAAGATACATTGCATCTATCATTCCTCCTGTGGCGTCAACTAACAAATCTTGAGTAAAGTTTGGATCTTTGCTGGATGACTCATCCTAGCATGCAACTAATCTGTGTACACCGCATTCGAGAGTTCTGGCATTATGGGATTAGCTACATCAGCAAGACATTTGATTGTCATTTGTTGGTTTTATGGTTGACTAAATAGAATCAATGTGTATCCCAATTGAGGTTTTTTAATTCTTTTAGTTTCTCCTCTCTGGTATTCAAATCTTACTTCCATTGTTTTTCCAACACTTTTTCTTTTGGAAGGTTTTCTGGGGAACACTCAAAAATTAAATTGGCGCTGTGTAACTTATCATTTATCAACCCAATGATATTATTCATCACTACCCTAGCCCTTGAAGTTGGTCTTTCTACTTTGATCAGTTGTGTTTCCCATTCTGAAAATATTATCTCCTTATGAGATTCTTTAATACCCAGCAATTTAGCAGCGTTTCCCTTTTTTGTGTTTTGCCAAGAGATATAACCTGTGATTTTGTCATCTGCATCCTCGAATTCCAACCTGGAATTGACTTCTTAATTTATCAAAGAATTTGTTTTGATACACAGTGGATAAATGAGAGATATCTTTTGGCAAAGTTGGGTTAGCTGTTGAGATAAGAAATTATTAATTTGTAAGGATTCCTTTATGAACTCTTCAACTTTGGGATTGTCCTTGAATTGCTCCATTGACAATTGTAGCTTCTTTATTTGCACATATTTAGATTTCATCTCTTCATGATGTGCTAGTTTTAGCTGTTTGAACTTCTCAGATAGTTGTTGTTGTCTTTCAATAACTTACTGATCAATTCTCTATTTTTCCACCCTTAACTGTTCTTCAAGTTGTTTAATCTTTTGATCTTTTTCCTTGACCAATTGATTAACTTCAGTTTCTTTATCAATCGTTGCAGTTGTATATGCTCCTACAAACTGAGATAATTTGGTCAAGTCCTTAGAGGAATTAACTTTTGACTCTCTCCAGATGACATTCATGGATTCATTTTGAGGAACTGTTGCTGATGCTTGATCTATATTTCTATTTTTCCTTTGAATTTTGACTATAGCTTTGTGTTTATGGCTATAAAGCACATCCAAATGTGGAATTTCCTCTATGCTCAGTGTAATCTCTGATGAAGGATACTTAGGGACTATCTCGATTTCTTTTAGAGCTGAGTCCATGCTATATGTTTTTCAATCACAGGATCATGAATCATGGGTTGTTTTCTTAGGGGGGATTCTAATATGATAACATTTTGGGTATCACTTTGACCTTTAATCTCCTGGTCAAACTGTTCCTATTATTTGATCAATATCAGATCAATGTGAACATTTGTGTCCAACTATTCACTTGCCTTCTCACTTGTCTCGGCTACACGAGAAGTTTTCTCTATATCCTGCTCTATGCTTTGCTCTATTTGGTGGATGACCGATGCAATATTCAATAAGTCCTGTGGTACTATCTAAATCCCTTGTGTCCTGTATTGGATGAATTGGCCCATTTTCTCTGGCTCCAGCTTGATTTTTTCCAAGTGACTCACTTGTGAGAATGTCTATGCTCGCCTTAATAAGTCATTGAACTCATCTTTCTAATGGATGAATTTTTTAACCTTTACCTGAGTAGTAAAATTATAAGAAACTTTATTCGGGTTGTTAGTGTCGGTATCTTCATCCCTCCGTCAGAGATCAAATCCTCTTATTGCATTTCATATTAGGTGTCCTACCCAGCCATTTGCATTCCATTAGGCACATGGATCATCTAACGAGAGTGTATTTCCTATAGTTTCCCTCATGTCATTTACCTGTTGGTTCATGTCTGATCATTAAAACACATATACAATCACCCTTTTGCCTTTAAAATTGCATTTTCATTTTCATTTAGGTCTAGGGTTTCATTAAGGTTTCATCAAAAAATGTTTCAAAGTGTCCAATAATTACCAGCAGGCAATGAGGAGGTTTCAACATCAATAAATTTATCATCAAGTGTTCAAAGATGTCTCTTTCCTTAAAACTCTGTTTTGAGGAAAAACATAGTATTTTTTCTTTTATTGTATAAAAATCACGAAATTTTTTGTTCTTCATTGTAAATCCTTCCATCTGCAACCATGGTCACTTTCCCTAGACCCCAGAGCTTCAACACCTGTAAGACAAGCAAAGCACATGTCATTTTGTTCATCACAAAGCCAAAATGAAGTGAAAAAGTCCAAAAAACAGAATTTCAAATAAATTCATTTCAAAACATTATGAAAGTGGGTTTCATGAGCCAAAAATTAAAGAGTTTTTTGTTTATAATTCATTCCTTCAAATTTCATAGTTCATTTGCACTCTTGAGCCAAGCAAAGTTGTTGTGGTCAGCAAGTGAGGAAATTGGGTGAAAATCGCTCCAAGTAACTGGCGCGACGCACTGGGCAAGAGGCGTGGCACATACATCCGGTACGGCGCATTGGGCCTCAAACTGCAGCTCAAAATTGTACAGGCGTGGCACATTGGGTTGGATGTGTGGCGGACATAGTGAGAAAGCCTGAAACACTACCAAACTTGCTCCAAAACGCCCAAAACATGTGCATTATCATTGATACAAGTAGGTTGACATTTTGTCATTGCTTTTCATACAAATTTCATGGTTGTTTGATGGTGCTTGTTGCATGGTGAGTGTTCAAAAGAAATCAA